>VDFB02085356.1:0-29875 GCA_007258455.2 Sequoia sempervirens
ATTGATATGATATGTTACAAATGGACAAGATGCTTGATTATATAGGCAAAAAGGAAAACCTAAGATGCATGAGATGTTTCCATGTGTCATGATCTAACAACATGTGACAACATGTGAACCCTATCTAGGAAATTATTAAATGTTGAGATAAGTTCTAGAAGGACAACTCATCTTCTAGAAGGAATCTTATCCCTATAAACATGGAAGGGGACATTACCCCATTATTAAATTATTTATTAAAAATGCAACCTAGGACTAAATGACATATGACCTAAGTTAACTTATGCTAGTGTAATAATTAATTAATTACACTAACAAGTAATGCCTGAGTTGTCCATGTAGATGAAGTTGCTCAGTCTTCACATTTTAAAGACACTTTAAGAGGAGAGGCTCTTGTTGTTAGAAGGGCCTTGCTGAATGAGGAGAAGGAGCCAAATCAAAGAAAGAACATGTTCCGTACTTGATGCAAGTGTGAAGGTAAAGTGTGTAATGTTATCATTGATGGAGGTAGCACTAATAATCTTGTTTCAAAGGAAATGGTTTCTAAGTTATGGTTGGAGAGGAGAAGGCATCCAAAACCATATTGAATCACATGGTTACAAAAGGACCATAGAGCATTGGTCTGCCCTTGAAATATTAAATAAGGTGGACGTGGGTTGGTTGGCGGTTGTCCGGTGGCGGTGCATGATGGACATGCTAACACCTATTCCTTGAAAAATGATGAGTGTTCATCATAAGATTAAAACCGCTAAATGAGGGAAAAAGGTATGCAATAATGCAAGGATTTGATTGGTTGATGGAAAAGTTCCTAGAAGGTATGAGACACGAGCATATGTGTTTTGCATTGATCCCTAGAGTTGATAAAGATACTAATGAGGTACCTATAGAGGTTTCAGATTTGTTGAATGAGTTTTAGAATATTTTTTTGATAATGTACCTAAAAGGTTTGTATCGGAGTAAGGAGATTAGCCATAGATGGACTTGATTCCTAAAATTTAGTTTTTCCAAATAAGATATCTCATCATATGACTCTTGCAAAGAGTGAAGATTTAGTGAGACAAGTGCAAAGAGTTGTTGTTGTATTAGAAAGGGATTGATCGAGAGAGAGTTTGAGTTCATGTGCAATACCTATAGTACTAGCACCAAAAGAAGGATGGAGAATGATGAATGTGTATAGATTCTAGATCCATCAACAAGATCACCATGAAGTATATATTTCCCTTGCCGATGATGGATGACATCATGGATTGTTTGAGTGGAGCTAAGTACTTCACAAAGATAGATCTAAAGAGTGGTTATCACCAAATCCGAATCAGAGAAGGAGATGAATGGAAGATAACATTTAAGGCCAAAGAGGGCTTGTATGTGCAAGGATTTGTTTGGTTGATGGAAGAAAGTTCCTAGAAGGTACGAGACACGAGCATATGTGTTTTGCATTGATCCCTAGAGTTGATAAAGAAGATACTAATGAGGTACCTATAGAGGTTTTAGATTTGTCGAATGAGTTTTAGGATATTGTTTCTGATAATGTACCTAAAGGTTTGTCTCGAGTAAGGAATATTAGCCAATAGATGGACCTGATTCCTAGAGCTAGTTTTCCAAATAAGATAGCTCATCATATGACTCTTGTAAAGAGTGAAGATTTGAACAAACAAGTGCAAGAGTTGTTGTGAAAGGGATTGATCAGAGAGAGTTTGAGTTCATGTGCAATACCTATAGTACTAGCACCAAAGAAGGATGGAGAATGATGGATGTGTATAGATTCTAGATACATCAACAAGATCACCATCAAGTATAGATTTCCCTTGTCGATGATGGATGACATCATGGATTGTTTGAGTGGAGCTAAGTACTTACAAAGATAGATCTAAAGAGTGGTTATCACAAAATCCAAATCAGAGAAGGAGATGAATGAAAGATAACCTTTAAGACCAAAGAGGGTTTGTACGAGTGGCTATTTATGCCTTTTGGGATAACCAATGTACTGAGCTCACATTCATGTGGCTCATGAATGAGGTATTGAAAGAGTTTTTGGGTAAATTTTCCATTATTTATTTTTTATGAAATTTTAATTTTTAGCAAGACATTAGAGGAGCATTTGATGCATATTGTAAATTTTTTTGAGAAGTTAAGAGAGGAGAGGTTGTTGATCAATTTGAAGAAGTGCAATTTTGTGAAGAGAGAGTTGGTGTACTTGAGATTTTTTTATCTTAGTAGAAGGTCTTAAAATGGATCTAGAGAAGGTGAAAGCTATTTTTGAATGGCCTACACGAAGGAGTGCTACGGAGGTGAGATCTTTCATGGCTTGGCAAGTTTTAATATAAATTTTATCAAAGGTTTCAATAATATTTATGCACCTCTAACTGAAACAATACAAGGGAATAGAAAAGAGTTTAAGTGGACTACAAGAGCAACAATTTTTTTGATATGTTGAAGAAGAAAGTTATAGAGAAACCTATTTTGGCACTCCCATATTTGAACAAGGTATTTCAAGTAGATTGTGATGCTAGCAATAATGCCATTAGAGCTGTTTTGAATCAAGAAGGTAAACCCATTGCTTATTTTAGTGAAAATTTGAATGATGCAAAGAAGTATTATGTTTATGATCACGAGTTTTATGCTATAGTTCAAGATTTGAAGAAATGGAGACACTATTTATTTCCAAAAGTGTTTTATTTCCTAATTGAATCAAGTCTTACAATATTTGAATAGTTAAGGGAAGTTGAATCAAAGACATTTGAAATGGGTTATTGTTTTGTAAAGTTATACATTTGTTTTAAAGCATAGGAGTGGGAGATCTAACAGAGTTGTATATGCCTTAAGTAGGAGGAAAAATTTGTTAACATAAATGTAGATTGAAGTTGTTGGGTTCAATGAACTCAAGAGCTTGTATTCTAAGGATCTTGATTTTGCAAAGGATTGGAGATCTTGCAATGATCCTATCACTTTGGTTAGGATAAGATGGTTGGATTTTGCAATCCAAGATGGTATGTTATTTCAAGGGAATCAGTTGTGCATTCTAAGGAGTTCCATGAGAGAGAACTTGATCAAGGAGAAACATAGTGGAGGATTAGCTGGACACTTTGGTCATGATAAGACCATTGCTATTGTTGGTGAGCAATACTATTGGCTACAATTATAGTAGGATGTGAAGAAGTTTGTGCAGAGTTTTAGAGTATGCCAAATGATGAAAGGAATAAGTTAGAATACTGGATTGTATCAGGCATTACCTATACCTAATAGGCCATGGGAGGACATTAGTATGGATTTTATTCTTGGCTTGCTAAGGACACAAAGAGGGCATGATTCCATATTTATGGTGGTGGATATATTTTTGAAGATGACACTTCATTCCATGTCATAATACCAGTGATGTTGTTCATGTTGCAAAGTTATTTTTCAGAGAGGTGGTGAGACTACATGGTCTACCCAAGAGCATAGTTTTAGATTGAGATACTAAGTTTGTTGGGTATTTCTAGAGGACATTATGGAAGAAATTGAAGACTGATTTGAAGTTTAGTTTTGCACACCATCCACAAATTGATGGACAAATGGAGGTGGTGAATAGGAGTTTGGGTAACCTACTAAGATTCTTAGTAGGAGACAAACCCAACGTTGATGGGATTTGATTTTACCACATGAAAACAATTCTTATAACATTTTTGTTAATAAGAGCACTAGTAAATCACCATTCCAGATTTTGTATGGGAGTAGTCCAAGAATTGCTTCTAAACTAAGAAAGATGGATAAAGGAGAGAAGAGTAGTGTCAAAGTTGAAGATTTTGCTGAGCACCTAAAGAATTTGCATTACAAGGTGAAGAAACATACCAATAAGATGAACTCTCAATATAAGGCTAAGGTAGATTAAAAAAAGGAGGTATAAGGAGTTCTAGGTAGGAGATGAATTCATGGTTCATTTGCAAAAGGAGAGGTTTCCAGTTGGTACGTACAACAAGTTAAAGATGAAGAAGTTTGGACTATGCAAGGTCCCAAAGAAGCATGATTCAAGAAATGCTTATGAGGTAGAGTTGTTGAGTGAGATTCATGTTTCACCTATGTTTAACATTGCTGATTTGACAAAATATCCTGAAGGAGATAAGGAGAATGAATTGACAGAGGCACGGTGGAACATTCCAACACCTACTTCAAAGAAGGAAGAGAAAGAAGAAATTTTGGATAGTCATGTTGGTAGAAGCACAAGAAACAAGCAATATGTAGAGTACTTGGTGAAATGGAGAGGAAGGCCAGTTAAAGATTCATCATGGTTATCTGAGATTAACGTTAACTGTCTTGGTTTCCATCTAACTCCTGAGAAATGACATGGCCACTTTTCAAAATTACCCTAGGTATCTGATGCAGGAGCATCTAGGGTGTAAGAGCAATCTTGCATCAACCAAAAAAAATGTTGTTTCTTTTCAATAAGGGCTAAATTTGGAAACTTACTATTTTTAGTAATGTAAGGGCAATCTTGCATCAACCAAGAAAAAGTTGTTTCTTTTCAATAAGGGCTAAATTTGGCAACTTACTATTTTTAGTAAGTTTATATTTATGCATGTATGGGCACAAAATCTTACATAAACCTTTGAAATGGTAAATTGAAGCTAATGGCGAAGGAATCACCTCAATATCATTTGTCATTTGAGAGATTAAAATTTCAATTTTCAAAAATCCTGTTAAAATATTTGAAGTCAATTTTGAAGCACTTAGAGGCTTTGGATGGGCCTAAAATTTGGCGAAAAATGAAAGTTGTCTACCTTTAAGTACTACTTAATAGGGATGTGCCTTCTTGAGAGCTTTTCGAAAATATATTATAATTGAAAATCCAATGGTCGGATCAAAATTTATGACCCTACAAAGTTATACTACCAAAATTAATGAAATTTTGAAATATCTTCTTGAGGAAGTTACACTTTCCAAAAGATTGTTACACTTTCTAGAAAATTCTAGGGTAGTTACACCTTCCAAATAAAGGATGTGAATGGGGGTTACAAAGGAGAGGGTAGAGCAACATAGATGGTGGCTTTGATTTGTAGATTTGTAGATTTATGTAATCAGAAAGCCCATGTGATGGTAATTGTAATGTTGTAATTTCATTTTCATTTCAGCAATAATAGAAAATATTTTCTTCCTTCTTGCATTTTTTTTGTGCAATTCTCTATTGTTGTTGTGAGTTTCATATTGTAAGGGGGGTAATCTTCATCATATATGCTTTGGTACTTCATTTATTCCTTGATTAGAATATAGTTCATTCAATCATATTTGTTCACTATGCTTTCCTTTAGCATTATTATTATTTTATTAATATTATTACATTATATCAAAGTAATATTAGTGTCTTAAGATAGTTCTTCATAAATTTTAGTAAATAAAATATCACATTTCTTAAACATTGTGTTTTTCCTTTTTCTCAAATCCCTAGATCATCTAGAGAATCATAAAAGTGTAAAATAAAATACCAAATTCAAGGGGTTCATATTATATCCTATCTTGCAAGTAAATTTTGCATCATCCTAGATAAAATTTGAGTTCATCATTGCATATAAAGCATTACATAATGTCATATTTTCCCTTTCTTGCATCTTAATTAGATTCTAGAGGCTAGATATATAAAGGGTTTTACCAATGAGGTACATGCCAAATATAGAAAGTGCCTAAATTTGTAGGGTATTTAGGGAAAAATATGACCTTTCCATTGTATCCAAAAGGTCTGAGAACACCCATTTCCATATAAATTTGTGAAGTAAATTTCTTTTGTTCAAATATTTGTATGACCTTTGTGAATAGTGCTAAACACTTCCAAAATAAAAATTATTGATTTTTTTCTAATAAGTAATTTAATTTTTTTGAGATTTTATTTAGAAAAACCTTATATTATATGATGTGTTGAAAAGACAAGTATGAGAAAACTTTTTTTAAAGTGATTGCGCATGCATATGTAGTGTTTGCATTAATAGTTACTTATAACTTTGTTCCCTATTTGCATCAACATGACATCATCTAGGTGGCATATACTAAATGCAACAACTTTTCTTGTGGTTCTTCCAAATCCAATGACACACATATATTTAGTTTTTCTCCTCTAAAGCTAGCAAGATTCTAGATTGAGTTGGTATAATTTTACATTTGGTGGACCTCCAATCTTGGTGGTATTTTTACCAAAGTTGGTAGTGATATCATGATGACATCAATAGATTCATTTGAACTTTTATCCCCCTCACTTTTTTATTTCTTAAATTTCTAATTTAACATTAGAGAGCCCTATCATTTAAAAAAAAAAAAATACGTCAAAGTTTCATTTACTTCAAATTTATTTTTTCTCAAGTGTCCTTACTTTTCTAAAATTTTATTATTTTAAAAAAAATCTATGTATTCATATTTTTGGAACTTGTAAGCCCTATAAATTTCATAAAGGGACTTATATTTGAGTTCAATTCTTCAAAAAGTGGAAACTTTTTTAACACTACATAGTGGTATATGAGAATTATTGTTTTGCTATAATTTTACTATACTTTAAGCTTTTTGGTATAATTAGACAATATAATTTTTTTAGAAAGTATAAATCAATATTATAAACAAACTGATTTATAAAGTGCCACTTATATTTTGTTGAGGACATCAAATTTTAAGTTTAGGGGATGTAATAGTATCTATGTGATCATCTTCTCAATTTTGAGTTTTTATGAGTGTTTTACCTTTTCTCCATTTAAGTAATCTTAAGTTTTAATTGCTAACTCCATATAATTACGAAACATGGAAAAAACACATCTAATATTTTAATAAAATAAGGATATAATCCTTACATATTAGAACAAGTTCAAGAACCTACACATGAAAATGACAAGTTAATTGGTTATTTGAAACCATTAGAGTTCTTGGATACTTTCTTACTATTGTTTCCCTTGATATTCTTTTTCATATTTGATTCATGCACAAAACATATAAAGGCATGGGACACACTTACAAATTTTTATGGTAAAATTGATGAGGTTTAAGGCTATCAAATTGATAATGATATTATAAGTCTAGGTCCCAAGAGTTTTGAGAATATTTAAGACTATGTAATAAAGGCCAATGACCTTAGAGAATAACTCAAATATTATGGTATTGAGAAAAATAATACATAATTGATATTTAGTGCATTAGACAAAATTGGTTGAGAATATGCTACCTTTGTTTTTATCTTTCAAAATCACATGTTGACTATACAAAAATCATACAGTATGACCTCATTTGAGTAGAAAAAAATACTATCTATGGTCTCATCAAGTCATACTAGTCTTAGGATTTAGTGGGTAGTCAATCATAGGAAGAAAACACATTAATCCATCTTGACAAGAAACATAATAGTTCATAGAAAAAACCACAAAGAGAGAAAGGATAGTCCTTCCTTATTCCACAAATAGAATCCAATCCTCTTCAAAGAAATAGTATTTTTAGAAGAATAAAAATCAACATGTGTTTACTATAAAAATATTAGCCATAAATAAAATTAGTGTCATGGGAAGAAATTTGATGAGTTTAAACATCTACTTGAAAATAATAGAATTAGTCTACCTTCCTCTAATGAACATCAATCTTATACTCAGTCCAAATCAGGTAAGGGAAGGCTACAACACTTGTTGCATTGGGAGAATCTTCTAAGTATTGAATTCTTGACTCTAATATTTCAAATCACATGGGTTTTGACACAAAACATTTTTCTCCAGTGGAACTTTGCATTATTCCTCATATTCTCAACAATGATGATTCTCTTGTAGATGTCATTGGGAAAAAAAATTGATTATTCCAATGGTACATTTGAGGATGTTCTATACATTCATAGCTTTTCCATTAACCTTTTCATAATCTATCAGATCATTCATGTTAGGAATGGTAAAAAAGTTGAATCACACTAGATTTTGTTGTCATTAGGAACCATTAAAATAATTCTCCAATTATATAGTAGAAAATTTTAATCATCATTCTTGGATTTATGCTTCCTTATGTTTTTCTTCCGCTCCTACTACTGTACTCACCCATTTAGACTCTTTGAACAAACTATGGCATGAGAAATTTGGCCATATTAATGACCACTATATTTATCAACTTAGCACATAAAACATGGTCATAATAATTCTACAATTCTATTTTTCAAATGGTTTATATCAAGGTTGGACCTTGGAAAAGAATCTTAAGGAAAAATCAACAAAGGGAATGCTTGGAGGGCTTCACAAATCGTTGAGTTCATTTAAACTGAATTTGTAGGATTGATTCCATCCTCATACTTTATCAAGACATTCTACTTGCTCACCTTCATTGAGAGCAAGTATCATCACTTATGAACTCTTTTAGGGGTGAAAGCCATATAATTCCTTTAGGAGGGTCACCTAGACCTTCTCACTTATTTTAGGGGGACTTTTTCTTATGGGTTTTCTCCTTTTCCACTTTTGTACAAGGGTACCTAATATGACTACATGTTTCCAAGACCCTTATTTTCCTACCATAACTATGTTTTTCTTATGGGAGGAGGGGGTGTTAGAGAATTATTTATTTTTGCAAATAATTTATTATTATATTACTTTATATGCATCTAGTTAGGATAAACTTAGTTGTGTCAATCAATTGTGTCTATATTTTATGCACTTGATTTCCACTTATCTAGTTAGTGTATCAATCAATTATATGCTTGTGTCCTGTGCCCTAATTATCACTTATCTAATCCTAGTTGAGTTGCATCCCTTCTATCACTTATCTAATCATAATTATCACTTATCACCACCTATTAAGCATGACTAGATTTAGTTAGCTTCACCTATTATGAATGTTGAACCTTAATCAATTACCACCTTTAATACATTACCTTGCTTTATATAAACACATATCTATGACAAATTTTTAATTTTTGAATTCTTTGATTAAAATACAATTTATTTTATCATATTTTTATATCATAATATATTTTTTCAATATTATTATTCTTGTATTAATATTCTTACACAATATACTATTTATGGACATTATTTTGTTTACTATAATTAACTTTTTGTTATTTTATTAAATTTGTATGAACACAATCATATTGCATTCCACTAGGTATTTATTATGATTACAAGTCATATCTCCACATAATTAAAAATATATTTGTACATTTCATTCATTTACTATGTTTAAAAAAATATTTCTTTTTATAAGAGTGAATAATATAACTTGAGAATTAGTTCAAATAGTTAAAGCAATTATGGTAATAGAAATAAAAAAATGTAATAGAAGAAAGAAAGAGAAAGTGAAAGTCTAGAAACTTCCGTTTTGTTATGACCATTTTCAATAATGTAATTATTGTGGTTTTATCACTTTGTCTTGCGTAGTTTATACTTTTTATCCTATGTCTTCATTATGTCTCTTACCAAATTTTGAAAATTTTCCAATCTAACGTAGAATCATAAACATTCCATTAAATGGCCATTTTTTATGTGTATTTGTCGTGACTTGGCAATAGTGGGTGTTTTTTTCCTTAGCCCTAAAACTATATAGAAATAGAGTCCATTTTTTAATTATTATTATTATTATTATTTTGGCTCTTTTGCCAAGTGGCTGGGTACTTTACATAATCTCTTATATCAAATGGATGGGGTTAGAGTGATAATGATGTAATGGTGAAAATTGCTTATCTCTTGTTTTTTTTAAATAAATTAATTAGTATTATTAAATATAATAATAATTTTATAAGTGAAATATTTCTTGTGTGAATTTGATTCATGATATTATATATTTTTATCTTTTATTATTAATTTAAAAGATTTATTCTTATCTTTAAATTTATTTTATAGTGTTTTGGATTATATTTGTGTATATGAAAATTGAAGTATAAGAGAATAAGTTAAATAATATAATTTATTTTACTTACAATCAAATGCAACACTCAAATTAAGATAAAGGTTGAAAATTGTTGATGAAAACAAACAAAGCTCACACCAACACCAACCGTTATTTTGCCAAGACATGGTGATTATGCTCAAAGATTATGGATTTGATGGTATACAAGTGAATTCACCAACAACATAATCAAGTGTTGAAATGACTTATCATGTCTTCCTATTTGGATATTTTTGGTAATGAGATTAGATGCCTACGAATACAAGTAGAAATTAAGGGCTCAAAGTTGGTTGAGACCCTTGGAGAAATAAGAAGACAAGTGTCCTCACATGACTGGTGGATGGAGAGGGTAGATGCATTGAAGAGAAATAACTAGGGGAGATTCCCCTAGTAGAAGGTGGTGGGATGAGATGGAAAATGGATACATTGGAGTACCCTTAATGGATGAGCAAGTCTTTTGATCCATGTGACATGGTATTGAGGCCATGCCACATGTACAAAGGCCCATGCCTTGTGTAGAAAGGTCATAGCTTTGTACATATTTGGGGATTATGCATGGTTTTAAGAGAATTAAGATTTAGAATGTCCAAGAGGAAGATTAAGAGAATAATGGGATTTAACCCACTTATGAAAAGTGAATAGACAATTAAATAAATATCATGATATTTATTCAATTTTTTGGATGAAGATGGGGGACTTAGATAAATAAATATTTAGATTTATTTAGCTAAGGTGGACTATAGAAGAAAATTAATTAATAATTTTAGGCCCTAGGAACAAGATGAATGGTGATGAATAGTGGATGAGCAGTGGTTTTATTAATTAAATAATAGAATATTATTTAATTTTAACAATGCAGTGAAAATTGGATAAATAGACATTCACTCAATCAATTATAGAAGAAATGGTTAGTTTATTGGGTAATTTGTGTTGTGTCAATTTCAGGTATCTACAATATTTATAGACATAAATTTGATCCAAGTCACTTCTATATTCATAAATTTGAACTTTAAACTTTTAAATTTAAATTTTAAATGGCTAGTTGGAAAATCATCACTTCAGTAACTATTGTGAGCTAACTTTGTGTGCATCATGTTAAAATTTTTGTACTTGGTTGTGGTATTTAGTGGTCCATTTATTTGAAATCATATGGTGATGGTTTAGGAATTTCAAGGAGCATGTTAAAGTCATTGAAAAATAATTCTTGCAATATTTATCAAGGTATTATTAGAACACATGAACTTAGGCTTTTTGCATGTTTTATTGATGTCTTTGATAATTTTATCAATGTTATATAGTTGGTCCAGTAGGGGTCTAACCAAGGAGAACTTGACCCTTGCAAATTGATAAATTGTCCAAAAATATTTGTGAACACCACTCTTCCTTACACAACATAGATACTAGAAATAAAGGTGACCATGTTTCAATATGCAAAATTATCTTGGATTAGATCTATGATTTGTAGGTTCAATATCACACACATATAGATCACTTTAATGCATGCATAGTGAATCCAACTAGTTGTAACTAAATTCAACAATAAATTATAAAATTCAAAAACCTTCCTGAATAGCTTCTTAATGCCTAGGAGAGATATCTACATCAAAATCAAACCTAGGTATCCACATATTTTATTTATTTAAATATTTAATATAACATTTATTTTGATTATCAATCCTATCTCTTAATTTACATTAATTGGTTGGTCATTGATTGCATTTATTTAACTAGCATAGATTGTTTATCTAAGTGAATTTTTTTCATACATAAAATAGATACTTATCCATAGATTAAAATATTTTTCATATTTTATTGATTATTATGCATAGATCCTTGAATATATGTTATTTTTCTTTCATATTGGTGATGCTCCATAATCTATGGATCAGTTGTTCTTATGGAGATCTAAATTATCATCTTTGATATGCTTTTCCACTATGTTTCCTTCTATTTTATAATACTTTGCCTCATTTGTATACATGATTTATGATGATATTTTTATATTGACCATCTTTTA
Organism: Sequoia sempervirens; assembly: GCA_007258455.2. NCBI lineage: Eukaryota > Viridiplantae > Streptophyta > Pinopsida > Cupressales > Cupressaceae > Sequoia > Sequoia sempervirens. The sequence continues at coordinate 11,870 of VDFB02085356.1, forward strand.
TACTTCATGAACTCATAATATCATTGCAGCTAGTGATACATTACAAATTGATTGATTGCATTATGGTATTGGATCATTTGTCTCTCATGTAGATGATATAGTGTAGAAAAATGTATCCCTTTACATTTTCACACTTGTTTGGGCCCTTGTGAGCTAAATGGACTTAGTTGTTCCTTATCTAGGGTGTTGTAAAGTGTTTTCTTACACTTTCACACTAGTCTAGGGTTTTATTAATTAATTGGTCTTCTTTATGCTTTAATTGGTCTTATTTTGCATCCATAAGCCTTAATTAATGCATCTTTATGAGGATAATCCTAACAAATATGTAATGAACAATCATAATTTAGTGACTTTGGATTATATGGCCTAGATTTAGTGACTTGGGACTTATACACTAGCTTGGGCATATGGGTCCCACCTATGTTTCGAGGCCTAGATATGGATTTCACACTAAACTAAGCATTTCTTAAAAAATGTGTCCCAAGCTTAGCCTAATGGGACTCATATGCCAAAAATGGTGTATGAGTCCCACTTAGCTTAGATCTAAATTAAATTAAAATTCTTAGCAGGATTTTATTTTCCTAGATCTGATGTCGGCTTGTAGTGTTGTAATTTTGAGAAATTAGGCATAAAAAATCATAAATACAAGGTTATTTCACATATTTTCTCCTAGAAAATTTCATGAGCACATTTGATCTAAGAATTTGAGCATTCAAGAGCATTCAAGAGTTGATTATCAAGCATTTTGGAGCATTATTCAGGAATCAAGCATCATGTCAAAGTCATCACACATCATGTTTGTTTTTGAGTTAACATTTGTGATGTAGGTTTTCATGATTCAAGGAAGCATTTAGGACAAGATCCATATCATTCAAACAAGATTCAAGATCCACATTCATGCTAGCCATTACATACAAGATTGCAGCCTTTTGTTCAAGGGTTTGGTGAGTAGCAACATTGATGCAAGAGCATCCAACAGTGTAGGGAAATCTTGCATACCAAAAAAAAAAAGTTTTTTCCTTATTTTCTTTAGTTGTTTTGAGTCCCATGATGACACTTAAGGGGTCTAAGAGAGTCAGAAGTCAAAAATAGCAAAAAAATGATCACTTACTATTTTTAGTAAGTTGGCCTAAATGGGTTCGTATGGACCTAAAAATTTACCCCAAGGAGTAGAATTGGAAAAAAAATTCGGTCGCGAAAGAATCACCTCAATACACTCCAAGGTTTGGGAGATATTAAAGTTCTGTCCTAAAAAATTTCTCCAATGTGGCTTCAAATTTAGATATGAAAACTTTAGAGTCCTTACAACTCAAAAATTTAGAAAACCAACCTCTGGTGGGTTTATGCATGTTGTAGATATCTTTGAGAACTTTCCAATGATATGCGATAATAGCAAATAAAACACACAAATCAAAAGTTATGGCCTTGCGAAGTTGCCCCTCTAAAAAGTGAATTTCATTAAAATTTATTCCTAGGCCAAAAATTAAATGGTGGGACTTTTGGTGCCAAAAAAAAAAGGGAAGGTTAAACTTTCTAGAACATTCTAGGATGGTTATTGTGGTAAAATAAAAATGGTTAATTGGGGGTTGTAGAAGGTGGGTCCATTAGTGCAAATTGTGGCTCCAAATAATATATTTGTTTTTAGAAGTTGATTTTGGTGTAATGAATCATGAGGCTGTAGCATGTAAGTTTTGAATCTGTAATTTTATTTCTTGAAAATAATTGAAAGTGAGTTATTTTTTTATCTTTCATATTCTGTGTTGGTTTCTATTGTTGTGATTTGTGTGGGTTTTGGGTGGTGTGGCCCTTATCAAGTGGTATCAGAGCAGGAGTTCCTGAGTCTGTAACAGAGCATCAAATGTGAGGTAGTTGCAGTAGGACATATGAGTGTGGGTTGAGTTCAAGATGCTTCCAAGACTTTCCCAACATGGTAGAGGTAGAAGCCGAGGTGGTGGAGGAAGAGATCCACCTAGAGATGAAATCAAAGCCCTTAGAAGTCAATTAGAAATTTTGCAGCAAGAGGTTGGAAATAGAGATGTGCAATGAGAAAGAGATGATAGTGAAAATGAAACAAAAGAGGAAATGAAAGAGGAAGAGCAAGATCCAATCGACCCTAGAGAAAGAAGATTGTTGTGAGTGATCTCAAGCATTGGGAAGAAACCTAAAATGGACGTTTCAAATTTTAGTGGAAGTCTCAATCTTCAAGAATTGATCGATTAGATCAATGACATGGAAGAATTGTTCGAGTTTGAGGAGATTGAAGATCCTCATAGAGTGAGGTTTGCAAAGAAAAAATTGAAAGGTCACACCAGTATATGGTGGAAAGAGGAAGACAAGGGAAAGATAAAATTTCTAGATGAGACAAAATGGTATCAAAATTGAAGAAACAATTTATTCTAGTCAATTATGAATTGGAGCTGCTCAAGCAGATGTAGAGCTTGAGGCAAGGGACAAGGATAGTGAAAGAATACATAGAGAAATTTCATAAGGTCCTGATTCAGACATGACATTCTAAGGCGAATAAAGAGAAAGTTGCTCGTTATATTAACGGGTTGAAGCAAAGCATACATGAAGAATTTGAATTGGTAAGAATGACCACCATTGAGGATGCTTATTGATTTTCTCTAAAGGTTGAAGAACAAATGAACAAGAGATTTGAGAACAAACAACAAGGTGGAGGTCGTGGAGGAAAGATAGATGGATGACCATATGGAGGTCAAAATGAAGATAAAAAGAAGGGTGAAGGCTCTAGTAGCAACCAAAACTAGAAAGGAGATAACACCTATTGTCCTCATGATTAGAATAATAGAAACCAAAGAGGAAGATGAGGCTTTCATGGAACTTGTTTCCAATGCAGAGAAGAAGGAAATAGAGCCTATGAGTATCCCCAATATCAAGGAAGGACCAATAGAATAATTGAGGATAATGCATGAGTTGCACATGTAGATGAAGATGTTGAGTCTTCGCATTCTAAGGATGCAGAAAGAGGAGAGGTACTTGTCACTAGAAGAGCCTTGCTAAATGAGGAGAAGGAACCAACTCAAAGGAAGAATTTTTTTCAAACTAGATGTAAGTGTGAAGGTAAAGTTTGTAATGTTATTATTGATGGAGGTGGTACTAATAACCTTGTTTTAGAAGAGATGGTTAGTAAGTTACGGTTGGAGAGAAGAAGGCATCCAAATCCATACCAAATTGCTTTGTTGCAAAAGGACCATAAGGCTTTGGTAAATGAACAATGTCTGGTAAAGTTCAAGATTGGCAATCACCATGATGAGGTATTGTGTGATATTATGCCTATGGATGTTTGTCATATGTTGTTAGGAAGACTATAGCAGTTTGATTGGCAAGCAATACATGATGGAAATGCCAATACCTATTCTTTGAAAAAGGATGGAGCTCATCATAATTTGAAGCCCTTGAAAGAGGTAGAGGAAAAGGTATGCAACAATCCAAGAATTTGTTTGGTTGATGGAAGAAAGTTCCTAGAAGGTATGAGGCATGAGCATATGTGTTTTGTGTTGATCCCTAGAGTTGATAAAGAGGATACTAATGAGGTACCTATAGAGGTTTTATATATTTTGAATGAGCTTTAGGATATTATTTCTAATAACGTGCCTAAAGGTTTTCCTCCATTAAGAAATATTAGTCATCAAATGGACCTAATTCCTAGAGCTAGTTTTCCAAATAAGGCAGCTCATCGTATGACTCCATCAGAGAGTGAAGAGTTGAATAGACAATTGGAAGAGTTGTTGTGGAAGGGATTGATCAGAGAGAATTTGAGTCCATGTGTACTACCTGTAGTAATAGCACCAAAGAAGGATGGGGAATGGTGGATGTGTACAGATTGTAGAGCCATCAACATGATCACCATCAAGTATATATTTCCCTTGCTAAGAATGGATGACATTATGGATTGTTTGAGTGGAGATAAGTACTTCACAAAGATATATTTGAAGAGAATATATCATTAGATCCAGATTAAAAAAGGATATGAATGGAAGATAGGATTTAAAACCAAGGAGGGCTTGTACAAGTGGTTAGTCATGCCTTTTGGGCTAACCAATGCACTGAGCACATTTATGTGGCTTACGAATGAGGTATTAAAATAATTTTTAGGAAAGTTTGTTATTTTTTATTTGGATGGTATTTTTATTTTCTATAAGACATTGGTGGAGCACTTGATTCATAGCCAAAGAGTTTTTGAGAAGCTAAGGGAGGATAAGTTGTTGATTAATTTCAAGAAATGTAGTTTTGTGAAGAGAGAGTTGGTGTATATGGGATTTTTTATCTTAGCAGAAGGTCTTAAAATGGATCCAAAGAAGGTGAGAGCTATCATTGACTGGCCTACCCTAAGGAATGTTACAAAGGTAGGATCATTTCATGGTATAGAAAGTTTTTATAGAAAGTTTATTAAGAATTTTAGTAGTATTTGTGCACCTATAATTGAAGCAATGAGAAGGGATAGAAAGGAGTTTAAGTGGATTATAGAAGAAGCCAAAAAATTTGATACGTTGAAGAGGAAAGTTATAGAGCAACCCATTTTGACACTTCTAGATTTCAATAAGGTCTTTTAGGTAGATTGTGATGCTAGTGGCACTGCCATAAGAGCTATTTTGAGTCAAGAAGGTAAGCTTGTTGCCTATTTTAGTGAGAAGTTGAATGATGCTAACAAGAAATATTTTGTCTATGATCAAGAGTTGTATTCTATAGTTCAGGCTTTGAAGAAATTGAGACACTATTTTTTTCCTAGAGAATTTTTTTTATATACTAATCACTAGGCTTTACAATATCTCAATAGTCAAGGAAAGTTAAACCAAAGGAACTTAAAATGGGTTGAGTTTTTGTAGAGCTATACTTTTTTTTTGAAGCATAGGAGTGGAAGGTCAAAAAAAGTTGCATATGCCTTGTGTAGAAGGAAAACTTTGTTGATAGAGGTGAATATAGTGGTTGTAGGGTTCAATGAACTCAAGAGTTTGTATCTTGAAGATCCAAACTTTACAGAAGATTGGAAGACTTGTTTGGAACCTGTTACATTGGATAGGACAAGATGGTTGGATTTCTTAATACAATATGGGATGTTGTTTAGAGGAAGCCAATTGTGCATTCCAAGGAGTTCTATGAGAGGGAATCTAATAAAGGAAAAGCATAGTGTAGGATTCACTAGACATTTTGTTCAAGATAAGACCATTGCTCTTGTTAGTGAGAATTATTACTGGTCATAGTTACAATAGGATGTGAAGAAGCTTGTACAAAGTTCTAGAGTATGTCAGATGGCGAAGGGAACATGTTAGAATACTAGATTGTATTAACCATTACCTGTACGTGAGAGGCCATGGGAGAAAATTAGCATGGATTTTTTTCTTGGCTTGCTAAGGAAAAAGAGAGGCCATGATTCCATATTTTTGGTAGTGGATAGAATTTCAAAGATGGCACATTTTATTCCAATTCATAAAACCAATGATGTTCATATTACAAAGTTGTTTTCTAGAGAGGTGGTGAGACCACATGGTCTACCAAAGAGTATAGTTTCAGACAAAGATACTAAATTTGTTAGTTATTCTTGGAGGACATTATGGAAGAAGTTGAAGATAGATTTGAAGTTCAATTCTTCACAATATCCATAGAATGATGGACAAATGAAGCTGGTGAATAGGAGTTTGTGTAAGTTGCTAAGATGCTTAGTAGGAGATAAGCCCAAGGGATGGGATTTGATTATACCATAGGAAGAATTTTCTTATAACAATTCTGTCAACAAGAGCACTGGTAAATCATCATTATAGATTGTGTATGGGAGTAGTCCAAGAACTACTTCTAAACTGAGAAAGATGGATAAGGGGGAGAAGAGTAGTGTTGAGGCTGAAAATTTTGCTGAGAACCTAAAGAATTTGCATGAAGAGGTGAAGAAACATATTATATGAACTCAAAATATAAGGGTAAGGAAGATTAGAAAATGAGGTATAAGGAGTTCCAAGTAGGAGATGAAGTCATGGTTCATTTGTGAAAGGAAAGGTTTCTAGTTGGTACATACAAAAAGTGAAAGACGAAGAAGTTTGGACCATGAAAGATCCTAAAGAAGCATGATTCAAGGAATGCATATGAGGTAGAGTTGCCTGATGAAAATCATATTTCATCTATGTTTAACATTTCAGGTTTAACAAAATATCATGAAGGAGGAATTGATGAAGAAATAATAGAAGCACAGTGGAATATCCCAGCACCTACTTCAGAAAAGGAGGAGATAGAAATATTTTTGGATAGTCATGTGGGTAGAAGCACAAGAAATAGGCAATATGCAGAGTACTTGGTGAAGTTGAGTGGAAGAACTATTGAATATTCATTGTGGTTGTCTGAGGTTGAGGTTAACTATCTTTTTTTCCCTCTAACTCCTGAGAAGTGATAGGTTCACTTTTCAAATTGCCTTGGGTTTTTGGTTTAGGAGCATCCAATAGTGTAGGGAAATCTTGCATCACCCAAAAAAGAATTGTTTTTTTCTTATTTTATTTAGTTGCTTGGAGTCCCATGATTGCACTTAAGGGGTGTAAGATAGTTAGAAGTCAAAACTAACAAAAAATGATCACTTACTATTTTTAGTAAGTTGGCCTAAATGGGCTCGTATGGACCTAAAAATTTACCTCGAGTAGAACTAAAAACCATTTCCGATAATGAAAGAATTGCTTAAATACCTTGCACAGTTTGGGAGATTTTAAAGTTTTTGTCCCAAAAATTTTCTCCAATGCAGCTTCAAATTTAGATATGAAAACTTTAGAGGCCCCAAAATAGCTCAAAAAGTCAACGAATTGACCTACAGTAGATTTGAGCATTTTAGATCTCTTTGAGAGATTTCCAACGATATGAAATAATAGAAAAACAAACAGTTGGGTCAAAATTTATGGCCCCATGAAGTTGCCCCTATAAAAAGTGAATTTCCTTAAAATTTCTTCCTATGCCAACAATCAAATGGCGGGACTTTTGGTGTCAAAACAAAAGGGAAAGTTAAACTTTCTAGAACATTCTACGGAAGTTATTATGGTAAAATAAAAAGGGTTAAGTGGGGGTTGTAGAAGGTGGCTCCATTAGTGTAGATTGTGGCTTAGACTAATATATTTTATTTTTAAAGTTGATTTTCATGTAATGAATCAAGCCCATGATGTTGTAGCATGTAAGTTTTGAATCTATAATTTCATTTCTTGAAAATAATTGAAAGTGAGTTATTTTTATGTCTTGCATCTTTTGTGTTTTTTTCTATTATTGTGATTTATGTGGGTTTTGGGTGGTGTGGCCCTCATCAAACATTGTACATATCTGTTCGTTCATCATTCCTTCATTTTATTTGATTTCATTTCAAGGTTTGATTACCAAAATGAGGTTTGACCAAGGAAAAACCCTATCTACTAACAAGACAAAATTTTTCCCTCTCTTTAGTGTGTGATTTGTAGATTAGGCTGAAGACACATTGAGGAGCAAGGTTGGAGAAAAGTTGTCATGGTTGCTATAGGAAGGAAGCTATACATTTGGTAGGAAGGAAGCTATAGGAAATAATTAGAGGATATCAAAGTTTTGGAGAAACCTTGATACTAGGTATAAATCACTACTTGTGGCATATGAGTCCCAGTATACCTATTTTTAGACATTTTCCATAGATCATGATTCAACAATTCTAGATTCTAGTTTTGGCTCAAAACCCTAAATTGGGACTAAATTTCCCCTACTGGAATATGAGTCTTAGTGCGCATAAAAAAACAACATTTTTTAGGATTTCAGGTCTTCGTTCAATCCTCTTCAGTTTCCAGGTGCACCTCTATCCTTTCTCAATCCTTTATTCTACATTTCAATTTCATAATCTAGGTCTTATAGTTAGGTTTTGCATATCTTTTACACTTATTGTCTTTCCAAGCCCTAGCTTGGTGGTGAACCCCTCTTTAGTCTTTAATCACACCCCAGGACAACATTTAGTAGATCTCTTTCCCTTATTCCATCCTTGGATTGAGATCTCTAGGGTTTCCTTGAGTGAAACTAAGTGAAATAGGAGGCCCTTGTCCTTTGGTTCCATCTCCTAAAAGGTGGAACCCCTATTTCCTTGGTTTCATTTCAGTGAACCTAGCCTTTATAACACCTTTATTTCTAATTTGGAGTGCATCATAGTCCTAGATCTATCTTTCATTAACTTTGCATTAGATTTTGCATTAGTTAATTTTCATCTAGGGTTTCATAATCTTGCATTAGTCATATAGGTTGCATTTTTGCATCTTGCATCATTAAATTTCATTTGAAAACTATAATTGCACTTAGCATAGATATCATTAAAACCAAAAAACATAGCATTCACTTATAATTTACTAGAATTTATTTAAAAACCTTAATTTAGGACACATACGCCCCTATAGGTGATTTAGTCCCAATATAGGTGGTTTTGTTTGATTTCTAGGTATTCTGTGTTGACAGTTTATCAACATCTAAATCCCTAAAAGACCTTGATTAGGACTAATATGCCCCTTTAGGCGATTTAGTCCCATTTCAAAATTTAAACTGTATTTTATAACATTAAAAACTCAATTTCTATGTTTTTGTTTGTTTCTGTTAGTTATCTATTTCATTTTGTAGAATTTTTGTTATGTTCATTTCATTGTATCTAGCTTAGTTTCACTTGGAATTAGAGAATAGCATTTATCTTATATTCATTTGATCCATAGATTACCCCTTGCATGAGCTTTACAACTTGGTTTCCTATTGCTAATAGTATAGTGAGACGAAGTTCGAGACTCATGTCATCTCGTGATAGCACAATCATCAAGGATCTTGGGTTATCTAGCTCTTTCACTACTAGTGTTGACACTAGTTCACTAGGTATGGACCATACCCTTAACAACTCTCTACCTTCAAATAGTGTGAAAAATGTTGAAATAATGGTTGCTAGTATTCCACAAAAAAACATAACCCAAATCCATGAAGACTTAGCAAACCTACAACATCAAGTGAGTACTGAAAAAATTTCAGCCACTATTATCACTACCATAGATAACATACATCACATGATTGAAAGTGAAGAAGGAATAGAACTTGCGTGTAACATAGTTCAAATTTTTGGAAAACATCTTACCTCGATGACTAGCTCTACTTTACCTTTGCACAATGTCCAAAGTCAAGGAGGAAATCAAATTCCTCCTCCCACAATAATTGCCTCTATTCCTACCTATACTAACCCTTATGTTACAACAACAATGCAACCTACTAGTAATATCATTCCTTCCTTGGGTATTTTCACTAGAATTCCTTGTACCTTTGTGGCATCACAAACCATATATCCTACCACTTTACCTACCATAAGCACTCCATTCACTTGTCCCCTGAACACATATACACCTCAACCATATTCACCTCTGTCTCAAAATGCAAATAATTATGCCATCATAAATTAGATTTTGCAAACTGTTTCATCTTGTCAAAATCAAGTTTCCACCATAAACCAAAATCAAAATGGCCAACCTACATACTATGTCAAAAGAAATCCCTTATCTTTGGAGATATTGAGAACACTGATACCACAAGGTCTAGAGATTCCTAGGTTTGAGAAATATGGGGGAAAGGAGATCCTTCTAACCATGTTTCCACTTGTACCACATTATGTAGTGATTTTGGTCTTGAGGATAAGCTCTTGGCTAAGCTTTTCCCTAGATCCTTAAAGGATACTTCCTTAGAATAGTTTTCCTCATTAACGAATAACTCAATTCATTCATTCAATGAACTTGTTGAGGCCTTTATAAACCATTTCCAAGTGCACATGACTCCTAAGATGACTTTAGCTGATTTGATGAGATGTAAGGAAAAGGATGATGAAAAAAGTTATTGACTTCATTTCATGCTACCAATCGCTTTATTCCCAAATCAATGTAAAGATTCTTGGTCCTCACCTTCAAGGGATGTTTATTGAGGATTTTCAAACTAAGATACAAGATAAGCTTACCATGATGAAGTTTACTTCCTTTGTAAACTTGTGTATTGCCCTTCATGATTATCAAAACTCAATTATTATTCGTGACACAAAACCCACCTCTAACTAACTTGAAAAATATGAATCCACAAATCAAAATAATCATCAACCTTTTAGAAAACATAATAAAGGATTCCTTCAATTTAATCTCCCTCAACAAACAACTCAACATGTTAATACCCAAGTGGCTGCTATAAGGAAGGAAATTCCTTTCACATTTGGGGATCCGGCTAGACAATTCACTCCCTTCTCGATACCCTTCATAACACAATGTCAGAACTTTTGGAATATAAAATGATCACTTTTCCTCCTATTAAAACTCTCAATCCTAATAAGTCTTTACCTGTAAATTTTAGATCGAATGCTTACTTCCATTATCACTAACAAAATGGACATGATACAAAACATTGTAAGCATCTTAAACATCTTGTGCAAGACCTCATGGACTTTGATTGAATTTCAATTGGAGGTGTTAATGATCATGGAAATAAGTCCATTTCCCCTCCTAACCAAAACTTGCAAATATTTACCAACCAAATTCCTAATCATAACATTTCATTTGTCAAAGCTAGTGCAACTAAAAATAATGATGTGATTAATGTTGACATGGATGATGACAACATGGATAATGATAACCAAGGTCCTATGGATACTATTGAACAAAATATTATTGATGGTTTGCTTGCATTAATCAAAACTCAACCTTATAAGGGCCAAACTAAAAAGCCTCCTGACATTGCTTTTTCATCTAAAGATATAACTAGAAATGCACTTGATGGTCCTCTTTACATAGCCGACTAAATCAATGAAAATCCCACTAATGGGATATTAATTGATCTTGTTTGTGGAGAGAATGTGATCACTAAAGAATTCTTACTTGTGCATGAACTCTATCAAGAAACATATGACAAACCAAAAGCATGGATAAAGATGCATAATGGTTTTACTTGCCCTACGATGGGATCTATTGTGTGGTCTCACAACACACCCCATTTTTCTCCTTGGAAAAATGTGGACCCCTTTTTTATTTGTTTTTTCTTCTTCCTCACTTTTGCTTGCTTTGGTGTATAGTTATGGGGTGAGGTTGGTAAAATTGCAAGTTTCATTTCAATCTGCTTGGTCTTTGCTTACGTCCTTGTTCTTTCTCAGATTTGGTGTCTCAGTCTTTTTACAAAGGTTTTATCAGTTTACCGGACTCGGAACCCCAGGGTTGTTGCAGTTGTGTCAAAGATGTATCTTTGATGGGTCCTAGTTCCCACCTAGTAAGTCACCACCCAAAGGTTGTTAATATTAGTGGTCATGTTCTTTTTTGCATCAGTTAGTCTGATAGTTGCTTTTCTTTTTCTTTAGTTGGAGGTCAGAAACCAATGGTTCTATTACAAAATGTTTGAATCACTTTTGAAATAGCTTGAACCTGGTTCCTGGTTCCTCTCTTAGCTCTCAATTTTTTATAAGTTTGGAGGTAAGTGTCCCAGTTCTTGGTAAGCTTTCCAAGGTTTGGTACTAGATGTTCTCAATCTCGATGATAATAAATGATCATGTATCTTAAAGGAAATTTCCTCGTAAAAATAAAAGTGACACAAGAGTGCCACGTAAGCTTTCCACATTGTCTTTTCCTCTAGTGGTGGGCTTGCGCAGAAACCAAAGTGTTTGTAATTTGAACCCTAATCCACCATGATTACACCTTTATTCAAGAAATTAATGCATTGTAATAGGTAATTAATGAAGGTGGTGAACTACACACACGTACTTGGAACCACCTCGAGCATGCAGTTGCTTTTATAACACACTACTTCAATCATACTACAAATTTGCAAAGGACATTGAATGAACGAGATTGATATTTTGGCACACAAGGAAAGGTAAATTTTGAAAAACTAAGAACACAACTACCAAGGGTTTCAAAGTTACATTATGAAAATATTGTCATCATTAGTAAAACTAGGTATGTCTCAAATAATAGAAATTTTTTCTATCATTTTATGCATGAAAGTCTCAAGATAATGGTATTTACCTTAATAACTGAAATGTTGATTATTTTGATATAAATTTAATTGAATGGTGAATTGAAAGTTTTATGAATTGTTAAAGATAACTAGTTAAATTTAGCCCTAACTCCCACACAAGGCACATATTCAAAAATTCAAAACATGTCGACAAAAATGAGTACTTGTGAAGCAAGACTAGAAAATGAATTCAAATATTGCACTTCGCACGCTATACCGATTGTTGGGATAGCTAATGATACTCATATGGGATGGTACTTTGATGTTGAATTCCTTGCACAAGTATAGAAATAAAATGCTTCTCAATGTACAAAGAATTTTATAGAAAGTGGGTTATTTTTAGTAGGAAGGTTTCTACCAGCAATGGAGGCCCCTGAACTGGTTATGGAATGTTTAAACTACTACAAAAGAGTCATTGATAAGGAGAGAATAATTTATGCAGATCTCTCTAAGAAAGGAATTATATATACATTTGGGCTTCCCACATTTACTCAAATGTACCCTATAGATATGAAGATGAAGGCAGAGACCTACTCGAGTGCTGAAGAACATAATAGAAAAATTATGAGTACTCAATGGTGTCAGGAGGAAATTACAAAACAAACAAAGCCAATTCTAAGGTCTATGTTCAAAATTAGTGTTCAAGATATTATAACTATGCTAATTGGGATAGCTGGATTGCAAGATGCCAGTAAATTTGAATAATGGATGTTTGTAATCATAGCCAAATTAATGGAAGGCCCTGTGCAAATGCATTGGGAAGACCTTTTATTAGCAAAAAATTGCATGATTAGATAAAGGAATTTCTAAAGTCAAGATGTTTTTCTATGTCTTCTTATAAGATCTATTCCTACGCCTTAAGCATTGAAAAGAGTTGGTACTCTAGGAAGAGAAGCAGGAAATAGTCTGATATATGCTCATTTTCCCCAAATTACTATTCATGAATATAGGGAGCATTATTAGAGAGTCAATGATGTGTTTTCCATGAAGTTGGTTAGAATAATGGAAGGAAAAAAAGCTAAAAGATTGTCTTTGGAAGCACAAAGTGCTGTTAAATAGGTTGGAGGCTGGTACATTCAGTTTCCCACTTTCACCTACATTAGGGTGGAAGGGTTTGAAGGATATCCTCTCATGTTTCATAGGTACCCTACATATAAAATAGTATTATTGGAATTGGTAAGAAAATTGAAGCCATCTCAAGCTCTTTACAACGTGGCTCATAAGAAGGTTTCCCTTAAATTTCCCATTGTAATAGGGAACTACAAATGCAATGTAGTTAAAGCAACCGATGTATGTGAAGATGAGTTAAAGATGTACAATTTGGAGTACTTTCCACTTTGAAAAAGGAATTATGATTGTGAAGGGAATATTGCCAAGAATATAGCTAGTAAACATGCTCATGTTTAGCATTTAGAAGATTACTAGCTCAATTGTGATGACAAGCATAAAGTAAGAAATAGAAAATATGAAAGGTTGTCATTACAATTTACGTAGATTCTTAAGCTTCATGATGTTCTAGATCAATTGGAGGAAGATGATGGTGAAGTATTGAATCAGGCTTATAATGAAAACAGAGTCTATGATGAACCTATCCTAGAGCCTAATTATGAAAGTAGAGAAATAACATATGTTGAGAAATTCTCTAAACCAGATTTATTACAGACTCAACATTGGATAAATGTTTTTTGTAAAGATTTAAGAAAATTTGGAATAAGGCCCACATACTCACTAGATACAAGAAAGAAACAAAGAGAAGAAAATGAGCCTGAGCATGGGGAGCCTGATAAGAAAAAGAGAAAAGTTGGTAAAGTAGATACTGCTATACATATTGAAGAAAGAATTCCTAAGGTTCCAAGCCAAGGAGTTTCATTAAAACTAGTTGGTCAGCATAAAGAAGTCGAACCAGGAAAGGTCTAAATAAATTTGAAATCAAAAGTGGCATCTTCTTCCACAAAAAAACCAAAGACCTGACCTATGACTAATGAAGAGGTAAGAATGATAGAGAATACTAGTACACAAACAAGGTCTGCATCTCAAAGAGCTACAACATTATTTACTTCTCCCCCTTTAGTTAATATGGCTACTGTAAAACATACACTAGAAAAAAATCTTATGGTTTTAGATGAAGTTTCTGAGCTAGATGAAGCTCAAATCAAGGAAAAAATGGATAAATTGGGTGCCATGTGGGAATGAGTAAAAGAAAATAAATCTAAATATAAGCCAATGGTATAGCCAGTGGTGGAAGAGATTCTAGATATAGGGTCAATTCCTATGAATGTTGACAAAGAAGAATTCATAAGAGGAACAATCACCTTAGAGATAGGGAACTCTGAAGTTCTTGAAATAGAAATAGGGTAGAATGTAGGATAGATTCCTACTGATGATAGTGTTATTGAATACACCTTTGATTCCTAGCCTTTGCTAGGGAATGATAAAAATAATATTGAACAATCTCAAGTTTTTTAAAATTCAAAAGAAGACCAAGTTGAAATTGAAAATAAAGAACCTTCAAAAAATTTAGATGATATGGTCAGAGATGAAGAGAATCTTGATGTGATAGGATATGAAGAGGTGATGTCCCAAGAAGTGATACTAAACACCTGGCTGGATAGGAAAATACAAGTCTTGGAACTGAAGAGATAGTGTTGAATCCCGACAATCCAAAATCTATGCCAGAGAATACAAAACTTGTTCTAGTTTTAGAGGATGTGACAAATAAAGCTGAAAATGTAAGAGAAGAAGTTCATAAGCATACTAAAAACCAAGAACAAAGAAATGTTATAGGGGTAGAGCATAATGAAGATGCACCCAATTGGTTAATCAAATAATTAGCTTCCCCATTGGAAGTGGAATTGGTACCTCTAGATCTTAAAAGTTTAATGCAAGAAGTAGAGACTCCTAATCCTAGGCGAAGATCTCAAATGAAACATGTCATGCAAAATAATGCAGATGGAGGCTGAAAATTCCATATAGCTACTCCGATAGTAGATAAAAATAGACATGAAATAACACCTAAGGAGTATAGAATAACAAGTATCAATGTTGGAAACTCATCCTGGATGCAAGAATTAGAAGAAATGAAGATGAATTTGGATACAACTATTGCCAGGGTAAAGAAAAGTAAACAAAAGAAAAGGGAGTTGAAAGAATGGATTGCTAGCCTAGAGAATTTTGTAAGATCATTAACCTAATTTGGTCAAGCATAGACCGAATTGCCTCAAAATCTAGTACTCATGTCACAAGAGTAGGTGGATTCCATCACAACAATTCAACACAAAATGAACGTATTTTAAGAATGGATTGAGTATTGGGTAAGGCAAGGAGAATAGCTCATTACAGATGCAATTGGGAAGTACAAGGAGGCATACTGTTGGTTTGAAAAATCCAAAAGATTGGAAGGAGAATGCAAATTTTTCTAGGGATAAGTTGATGTTTAGAGTCAAAACACATAAACTATCATTCAAACAGATGTCCAAGAATTGATAAGAGAAAAGATAATTTCAAAACAAGAAGTCCCAATATGTGAAAAATGGAAGAAATAGTTAAGTTGGGAAGGTGACACTTTGGTAAAATGTATAGAAGGATTTGAAAAGGTCACCGAGAAGTATAGTAAATTGATTGATAAAGATCAAGATTTTATTGAAGTGCTAGCACGATAGGATTGTGATCCCAGAAACTAGGACAAGAGGGCAAAGAAGAAAAACATTTTAAGGAATGGATTGAAAGAATAAATAAAGACCCTATTTAGTTGTTAAACCAGGAAGTTATTGATGAGATCATACATTGCATAAATACTATAGTTAAGTATAAAATAGAGAAAATGCAAAGGAATGCAAACATCCTCTAGATATCAAAAGACTACACCAAGCTCAAGCATAGTTGGAAGGTAATACAAGGGATTTCAAAAGAATGTATGCATAAAATATTAATTTCTTTCCAAGAGTATTAGTTGAAGAAAGGTGAAAAAGGGTTCCTAGAACTAGAACTCGAGATGATGTAATGAATTATCAAATATTAGATATCAGAAGTGTCATAAAGATATATTGTTGAAGTTAATTTTGTAGGTTGTTCCCAGTCCCAGTAGAAGTTTCCTATCTAGTATTCTAAGGACTGCTGATAGACTTGCTTTGTGCAGATCATTGCATACTGGAGTTTGGAGTTGAAGTTTGTTGTTGCTGAAGGAGTCAAAGCTTTGAATTTTTTCTGGAAGATTCTAATGACAATTGGCATTTTCCATGAGCTACATTTTGATTTTCTATTTTTGATTCTCTTGATATACTTTAATTTTAAAATCTTGAGGCCTTGTTCCCATAAAAGGCCATTTACTATTTTAATTTTATTTTTAGTTTAGAATATGTGGATGTTAGAAGAGCCAAAACTTCTTTAAGTTTTGTTCTTTTTTCCTATTTTTTGAATCATTCCAGATTAAAAACTTGTATTCACATAAAACTTAATCAATATCAATGCCAATTTGATAGCTACCTATATCTTATATATTTTGTAGCTGGTTTGTTCATTCAATCAGACAAGACTATATGGTGCACCATTTAAGAGTGCATACATAACCTACTCGGTGTCCAAACATAACCTACTTGTTTATCCTACCTTGTTATATCACTAGTTTTCTCAAATTAAGAGGTTCGATGGTGAGCCTATAACTGCTTTTAATGGTAGGTTTTAGAAGGCATATTCTAGGTTACAAGCACCTTATGTAGTGGGTAATTTGTCTTCCATAGCGGTTTATTATACGATAGTAGATCCCTTAACTGTTATGTTTGTGAAGCAAAGGGTAAATGCCCCCACTACTTTACTAGAAGCCTATGCTGAAGTCATAAGTGTAAATTTAGAAATTAAACACCTCGGAAGTGGATTGTCTGCAAATGGTAGAAATGGATTGAATAATTATCCTGTCCTGAATGTGAATGGAGTCCCTTTAATTCATCCAATGACTCCTAATGCTTTTTATTCTATGGTCTAGAATGGGACATTTCCTTATAACACTTTCTTTCAACTAAGAAATAGTCAAGATTTAGTCCCTCACCTTGGTCCAACTATCATAGAGCTACATCCAAATGGAAATTCTTTCTTCTCATAGACTCAAGAGAGTCAAAATGTTAAAATTCTAGATGATAAGGAAGAAATTAGATAAATCACAACTCAACTCAAAAGGTTAACCACAAAGGTTACATAATTAAGGATTCAAAACTTTTATTCTCAAAATAACAATCAAAATTTGTAAAGTCGAGTGTAAAACACTCCCATACCACCTAGACCTTGGAACACATGACCAAATAATGAAGGAATATCCACACCTTTAGATAACATTAATCCTTCTGATTATAGATCCACGCCAAAGGTGAATTTAGCTAACCTTGTGATGAATAATTGGTGTAGAATTCATAATACCAATGTTCATTTTGAAGTGGATTGTCCATAGTTTAAAACCACTTCAAATATTTTTCTAGTTGCTACACACTATAATGAACAGTGTGACTCTCATCATCCTAAGGGAAATGAATTAGTTCCAGTAGGATATGATTCTAATTTGGTCCTTGAAAGTTATGAACATGTCGAGCCACCTACTGTTGTTAGGAGTCACACTCATGAATATGAAGGAGACAGTTCAACAATGACTTTAGAAACTTTTACGTTTCCTTATCAAGATAAAAATGAACCTTAGGAAAAAGTTGAAGGAATTCATGCTTTTCAACAATATCAGAAAGGACATAGTTATAACTTGAGAAGTAACACAAATGGTGGAAATAAATTCAATGAGCCATTGACCACGTCAATTCTTCCCAACAACTTTAACACTCCACCATATGATAAATCAAGTAATACTCTAGGGTTACCCAAGGTGACCTCTCAATATAATTCATTAAATTTTTTAGGAAATGAAAAGGTGGATTCTGCTGAGCAAAATAATTTGACTAATTATTCAGCAGAAGAGATCAAAAAGGTAAAAATTAACCTTTCTTTACAAGAATTTCTCAAAACACCTGCAATCAGGAA
>VDFB02085357.1:0-17137 GCA_007258455.2 Sequoia sempervirens
CAGAATTAATAGCAGGCTTTACTGTTATGCAGCATCCAGATTATTCAAAATAGCTATGTCAAGAAATTCTGAACCACTGCAAACTATCAAAAGCTTACAAAAAAGCATACCTTTATAAGATCAACAGAGTTCTAACTAATTATTATGCTGGAGATTGATAGCATGCATTGGGTCTAAATGTGTTCTTTTGCAACAATGAGATTTATTCAACATTCATAGTTATGTTACCAGAAATGTGACGGGAAGAACCCATTTCACATTTTAACAGCAGAAACAGCATTTCCATTTCAAACTGTCATTTTTAGGCTGCCTCTGTGTTTTTTTCAGCATACAACATTTCATTAAAAAATAAATAGGTAGATAGAATCTTAATCCATTGATTTTTTGTCCTTCTCAGGTTAAATTGGGAAAGTTTTAGTATGTAGATTTTTATTTAATAAATATTATTTCAATATATAATAAATTTAAGTCAATAAATATATCTATTTTTTATAATTATTTATGCAAAATATTCAGTACTTATAATTTTGATAAAAAATAAAAATTAAGTAAAAGTAAAATTAGAATTATTTTAAATATTTTAAAAAATTGATGTAATTCTTTTTAGTGTTTCTGGTCACGTTGCCATTGCTGTTGCCTTGCTGTTTCTGTTTCTCATTTCTGGTAACTAGATTCACAGTAACAACAGAAAATAACAGCAAAGCAAAGCAGATGAAATAACAAGAAAGCTATGAATCGTCAAAAAAAGATGCACTCGTTACTTGCATATTCTTCACAAAAATGTCAATGAAACTTTGTTATAAGGGTAATGGTCCATGGAGGGAAGCTTCCAAAAATTTCAGCAGGCTGCCGGAGATTTTTTAGGAAATTAGATGTTTGAAGATGGTAACCCGAATTCAAAATTAAAGTAATTCAGCTTAAAAAGTTTGAGTTCAGTGCCCAAGTGATTTAAGTGAGTAATTTGATATGAAAATTAATAAACAAATAAAAATCCTCGCTTTTTAGTTTTTTAGGTCTCTGCACCAAAGTGATAGATGAGCAGAAAAATTCAAAATTCCTAAGCCGGGGAAGTAATTTCTAGCCCCACCTCAATTTCACCCGCTTTAGAAATTTGCAGTCCTAAAAGGTAGGGCTACATTTTTCAGGGAGGAGGAGTTCCAATTAATCCCAGCATAATTTTTGCCTCATGGACCCGGGCTGATTCATGCAGTACTGGAAACCCAAGCCCGCCATGTGGACCATACAATAACCCTTTCTAAACTAACCTTTAACTTCGAATATAATCAACTTTCCAGCACAATATATTAGTAACTACTCAATAGTCATTCATAAGCGAGATGCACCATTTACCTACATGCTGCTGCCTATCGAGATGCTCTGGGAACTGCCATCGTATACTTTCTCATCTATATATATTTTCAGCCCTATTGCCCATTCTGGACCACTTGTGGACAATCAACACCTAAATTAAATCATGCATTACTCCTCTCTTTTTCCTTCAGTGTGTACCTAAAAAATAAAAAATAAAGGTAGTATTTAGGTCACAGCCAAGCCATAGGTTACACTAATTTGGTATATGAGACGCCCTTGTGAAATGACACAAGATAATTTATTTTCCACTGATATTATATATTGTTCAAATTTTATAAATCTAGGTTTGAACACCATGACCAAGCATAGGAATAAACCTTAGAATACAGATGCGCGTGCTAAACATAGCATAAAACATATAGCATTTGAGGTTGTCAATAACGACGGTTATACAAAACCCTTGTCCACAAGGCCATGATCTAAAGCGGTAAAGGGGTGTAATTCTTAAACAGGTTGAAGCCTCGCTGGCCATATATCACACCCAACCAAACTGAGGTTACTGAATGGTAATCTTAATATTCCCAGGAAAATAAAAGAGTTTTTTATTTCATGGATTGCAGTTCAATTAGAACATTTCGGGTCCATCTCCCAGCATGGCCAGACAAGGTTGCTGCATTGAAAACCTAATTGACCAAGGGGTGACAAAAATTCCTGTGCGTGGGTATAAACATCAGCATCGCTGTGAGGATGTTCTCCGAGCTGAAGGCAGCCTCACACCGATCTCGGGTCTCCTCTACATGAGGGCAACCCCCTTGTTTCAATTCATTCCACTTCCGACGTTTTGAGTCTCTTCTATATCCTCTGGGCAGTTTACAACGCAATGTTGAAAATTGTTAAAACCAATTAATGCAGAATTCAGTGGATAGAATATCTTCTATTCCATCTCCAGAGTTTAGAATGTAAACTGTTTTAATATAAAAGGGCATGCGAAAGTCAGTGAACATAAATTTAAAAGACTTGTGAAGTTCTCTAGTGACGGATAATTTCGCAGAGTACCCCAAAACACCGCATAAATATTAGAATTTCCAGAAAATCCAAAACAAATTTAGAGACAATTACAGACGAACTTACAAGGGTTTGGAAGGGCGCAAAAACGTTGCATCCGCAGGAAGATTTTCCTTTTTGGTGAGCTCTATTCCTTGTTTAACAAGGGCAGGCAGTACCTTCGAGGGCTCCAAATTTCGGTTATCATTATCATCGTTTGAAATTTCTTCTTCATCTTCGATCTTTACGGCAATTGCATAGATGTTGATTTGCATCAAGATTACAAGGAAAACGCACACCCAAAAACTAAAATACGACGCCATTTACTCTCCACGAACTGCAAAATCATGGAGGAAAAAACAGAGCTTTGCCACGAGAAATTGCGAAAAAAGATATATATGTATCTTCCAAGCAGGAAAGAAGATATAAAAATTTCAAAAGATCCTGCAACAGTAGGTCTACCTTCCATGTTCCTTTTCCTATTGTTTTGTTTATTTTTCCGGTCGCTTGCTTTCACAGGTTATCTTTCTGCGGTTTCTAATCCCGTGATTGTATGAGAATAAATTTGGTGGCCGTATGGCCGTATTTATGTATTTCTGTCTTAACTTCAGTCAAAATTTCGGGCACACCATTAAGATTTTAACGCATTGATCTTATGTGGCTGTTTAAGTAATTAGTACATGCTAACAAGTAGGAATTATGGTTTTTTAAATCGCTTAAGGGGTGAATAATTTGTGTTTCTTTTAGCGAATGATGTGTGCAAATTATTTTGTGGGAGTGAAATTTGAGGGTTTGATTGTGTTTTGAGGGGTAAAGATACAATTTTTTTAACAAAACATATTTTAAATGGCATTTATCATGGATTTGATTGGATGTGAAGGTTTGAGTCATTTTTGCAACTTTCACATAGTTCGGGAGAGGCAAGTACTTTTCAATAATAAAAAAAAAAAATTTAAGGTGTACTATTTTTTAGTAATGATCTATTCAAGTCTTTAATGTTTTTTCTAGTGGATGAGGATTGTTTAGTACATTTTACAGTAATATTTAAGGATGTATAATAATTACGAGGCATTAATGTGAAGTGGTTAAAAAAGCAGTTTGTAGGTGTTCCTTCAACCAATGGGATGTTAAGAATTTTTTAGTTTTAAGCGTTATTTCTTTAGTTTGGATTAAAAAGATGCGAGTTTTTTAAGACGGTGATAGTTTTGTCCTTGTCGACATGGTCACAGATCAGGAGCCTTCTTATTTAAGAAGTTGTTTGGATTCAGTGTGCGCAATGCAAGCACGTGTCAACTTAAGAAAACATTCTAGCTATGCATTTTAGCTTGTTTTGTATATTTCGGAATCGTCCTTGGCTGGTTAGTTGTCCATCTTGTGTGGTACCATGGACCTTTATGCTCTTTATAAAATTCCTTATGTAGAAGGGCAGAAAGTAGTGGGGACCACTTAGTAGGCAAGCAACATAAGCGATTACATTGGAACATTTGCAAAATTACCTTTTAAGGTCCCCTTTAAAAGTAAGTTGGTCCTTTTTGCTACTACATGGTGCAATATTTTGAGAATAACAAGTTTGATAGGTTTTGTATATTGCGTGATTAGCGAAGAGATGGGTGATGAGAATAATATTGTATTATATCTATTATATTATTATATATAATAAAGTTAATCAATATTATTATTTATGATATTATCGATAAAATTAATTTATAATATTATATATTGTAGATTTATTGGTTTTAACTTGAGAAGATTGTAATTAAATAAGATCGGTAACTTTCTTGTTTGGGAAGTTGTTTCTAGCTATGCATTCTACCTTGTTTTTGATATTTCAGAATCACCCTTAGCTAGTGAGTTGTCCATCTTCTACAGTTCTGGGGACTTTTATGCTCTCTATAAAATTATTTATGTGGAAGGGCGGAAAGCGGTGGGGACCACTTAGTAGGTGGGCAACATAAATGATTACATTGCAAAATTACCTTTTAAGGTCCCTTTGAAAGCAAGTCGGTCATTTTTGCTACGTGTCTGCATAGTGCACAACTTTGAGAATAATAGGTTTGATAGGTTTTGTACATAGTGCGATTGGTGAAGAGATGGCTAATGAGAATAATATTATATATAATAGAGTTAATCATTAATTATTATTTATGATATTTTTAATAAAATTAATAATATACTATTATGTTATATAGTGAAACAAAGAGAATGTATTTATTGATTAATTCTAATAATTATATATAGTAGATTTATTGGTTTTAACTTGAGAAAATTGTTATTAAATAAATTGATTCTCTATACAATAAAAATAGATTATTCTAATATGATTATTATTGTAATTTAATCATATCACATTTATTGTGTCGTGCGTTTATTAAATGTTTGAGGGCATGAAATTAGATTATATGTCTTTTCTAATTTAGTGCTTTGCAGAGTGTGTTAGATTGTGTAGGATTTAATTTTTAAGTATTGTGTTGATTTGTACATTTTTAATAAATGTGGTTAGAGAAGGGATATAATATTGCCTATGGTAAGGCATGTTTTGGACTATTGTTCGCAAACGGAGGAGAATTACGATTCTTTGGTGCAATTGTAGGTTTTACATTTGGCTAGGTAAACACAAAGGGAATCTATCTTTTGGGTCTAAATTTTTGTAATGGATGTATTTTGGTTTGTATTTTTCAAATATATAGGAGCTAGGACAAAAAATTGACAAAGAACCTAGGGTTGAAGAGACCTATTTTTGTCAAAAGCATTTTTGTCTTAAACTTTGTTTCATTGTACTTTTCAAATTGATAGTATATGGAACATGGTTTAAGATTGAAAATGCTTTTGGTGAAATGAAGCCTCTCCAATGCATTACTCAATTGGCATTGACATAATTTCTAATGAGTAAACTAAAAGCAAGATTACTCATAGAAGTTAAGCTCATTCATATCAATTTTATTGTCCTTGCAAATTAGGAGCAGAAGCATTTTTGTGTTGAGTTTTTTTCATTATACTTTTGAAATTGGTAGTATGTGTAACATGGTTTAATACTAAAAATTTAGGTTGTGCAAAATCAAGGTGGGTTTCCCTATAACATCGTTCGATAATATAGCAATTTTCTAGTAACGATATTGTCTTTGATAACATATTCTTCTCGCTAGTATTTTAGAAGGTGGTGTAATATCCATTTAATAGTGTAAGTATTATTGCATATGATATAGCTAAGTATGCCCAAAATAGTATTCAAGGAAACCAATAAACATATCCATTTAACAAGTACACCATATAGGAATGTGCAAAACAATGGCAAGAACATCTACATAATATAGAACAGAAAATTATAGTATTGTTTGAGGTTGTAGGGTTGAAGAGACCTGTTTTTGGTAGAAACATTTTTATGTTAAATTTTGTTTTATTATACTTTTCAAATTGATAGTATATGCAACATGGTTTAACACTAAAAAAATTTTGTCTGAAATAAAGGCTCTTTAATGTAAGCATGCATATCATAAACATGATAATGCATATTTGAAAAATGCAAACAAGAATCCATAAAAGTATTCAAAAGATAGTGCACGGAACACTAGAGAGCATGATAGGTTGATATTCAAACTTAATGAAATACATAAAGTATTGGAGTCATTTGTCATTATCCTTGAGCAAAATTAGAACATTTGTTATCTATGGTATCAAATGACTTAACTATACAACTTGATTCTAGACAAAGACTTATAGAGACCAAATATAGTAGTCTTTTAGCAATGAATCCAAAAATGAAGTAATCTTGAATACAATAGACCAATTCTTGGGTTCTTACAAGCTCATTCGCTTACAATGAGAAATCAAAAAAAGAACAATACTATCATACTATTTACAAATCCCTACTACATTCACACAATCTTTGATGAATAACTACAAGCAAGATTAATCTATTTTTTGAACATAAGCTAACAATTCAACATGCATAACACAACATGTGATATGAGAACTATAAATGATGCTTGATTACTTAAATTGAAAAGATAGTGAGTACAATACTAGAGAGCAAGATGGGTTGATATTCAAATAACTTAAACTGAACAAAAGAGTTACAAAGATGAAGTATCAAAAGAACAAAACACTTTGAGCTATTAGTGATCCAATATTAAATAGTTAGAATGTAACTATTGAAACAATCATTTTTTCAATAATATTAAGGCAACATGCCTAATCAAGAGAACATAAGTGAATGCAAAAGACCATGTAGGAAGACATGTAGAAAGTTGATGAAGATCATTGAGTATATCCATAATTCACCCTTTGTCAACCACCTTTATTAACGGTATGTAGACCTACTATAGTGAACACCAACTGATCCTAAAATGAATTTATTCTGAAAAATCCTTCACGAGTCACTTGGTGCCATGCTTAGTTAAGACCTTTTTGACAACCAAAATCTTGGAGAAGAAATATAGAAATAGATACATGAAACAACTTGTAGGTCGGGTAAACAATTATATTTTTGATTTCATGCCTTATACATACTCTCAGAAGGCCATCCATGAGCTAAGAGCACATCTACATTCTACAAATATTGATGATATTTGGCATCAAATATCGCGTTGGCCTCTCTACAAAAAAAAATCCATACTATGATCTATATTTATCAACCTATGTAAATAGGAATTAAGCTCATTTGCATCAATTTTATTATCTTTGCATATTAGAAGGAGAAGCGTGGGAATTACAACACTAAAGCTATCCTTCCATTTTGTCAAGGTCTTCAACTCCCCGTCATCTTCTAATAGGCGAGGTACAAACCTATTGTCCATATTTGAGAAATAGTTTAGCTTTGCTCACACAGCCTTAATCACACTTTCCATATATCCTTGCACATTTTGTGTCATCCAGGTAGTATTAAAAGTGGAGAGGATACAAAGTGGGGCATCAAATGTATTTGTAGATCACTTATACATACCTTCCAAAGATGTAAATCTAGGATTCCATTTAGTAAATATACATTTGAGCCAATCTTGGTCCCCACTTACTCTAGCAATGACACCTCTCAAATTTAAATATGACACATGGGTAGTCTCCAGCCTTCTCAAGATCTTAGACAACCTGTGCTCTAAGATGCATGTTTCTATGAGTACATTGTCCTTTTGCTAGCTCTCTTGGGCATTTTTAAGGTGCTCTTCCATCATCTGAATCTTTTCTTTAAGCTTTTCATTTTCAATTGTCACATGGGTAGGGAGAACTATGGAGGAGGAGCCTCGCTCTCATCAGATAACCTTGGAATTTATCCTTCTCTAATATGCAAAACAACTTAAAAATGTGAATGGTAAAAGACCAAGGACACCTCAAGATTAGCCAAAAGAGTGATAAACAATAAGGAAAATGGATAAAATGAAATACGAATAGTTTCACCTTCCTTGGCTGCTGATGTCTCTTTGATTGGCCCTTGCTTGGAATGATTGTGTGCTCCTTAGATGATTGCTTGAATGACTAAATGCAAGATTAGAGGTGCAAAATGATTAAAAAGATGGCTAGATGATGGTAAAGGATTGAGGATTCAAATTGGCAGCATGTAGTTATGAGAATGCAAAGTGTTCTAAAATGCCCTTGAGGAGGGGGTATTTATAGGAGAATTTGAATTCTCTAGAGAATTCAATGGTCAAGATTGATCCAACAAGGCCAAGATGAAGGGCTATGGTGGGTTAAGAACCCACAAGCCCTCACATCTTGACATGTGGAGGGTGAAGTGGCCAAGGGATATGAGATGGAGATGAGGCTGTCAAGAAGGCACATGAGGTGAAAAAGACACCTTGTGGGAGTGGAGAGTATTTCCACAAAAAGGATTTCTCGTCCTCAAGGGGTGAGGGATACTTTGAGGAATTTGGGAATCTCAAAACTAAGCATGGGAAAAGGAAAGGTGGTTGGGGAGCTTTCAAGGTGAATTAAAAAATTCATTCCTAGGATGATCTAGAGGTGTGCTGCGGGCTCCAAAGTTGTGGACTTGGTCACATGTGGAGATTAGACAAGTCCAAGGTTCTGTAGTCTTGAAGAATGGAATGTGAATTAAAAAATTCACATATAAAGGAGGGAATCTAGACAAATAAAAAGGAATTAAAAAATTTTCGGGGAATGATTAGGCTTAATTAATCAAGAATTAGAAGATAAATGAGGATTGCAAGCTCAACTTGCAGGTTGAGGATGTGAC
Source organism: Sequoia sempervirens (assembly GCA_007258455.2). NCBI lineage: Eukaryota > Viridiplantae > Streptophyta > Pinopsida > Cupressales > Cupressaceae > Sequoia > Sequoia sempervirens. The sequence goes on from VDFB02085357.1 coordinate 8,537, forward strand.
ACATCCTAATCAAGGATTACAGACATGTGCACATCCCTAATGAAGAAATTAGGAGATGGATTAGATTAGATGAAATGATATGTGAGGAATTAAATAAATAGTAATATTTATTTAATTTATTTGATGAAAGAGGATTATGGAGGGTACATTAAATTATTAATTAAATACCTTAGGGATTGGCAGACTAAAGATATTTAATTAAATAATAGTAATATTATTTAATTAACTCTGGATAAGAGGATGTTTAGATCTAAAAGTGATAAATTTGACAAATTAAGGTCCAAATTTGGATGTCTACACCTACAAATCCCAGGAGAAGGTATACCTTTTGAGCCAACAATACATGTTGTTGGTTGTAAGCCTCAACGAGAGTTACATCTTCCTTCAACAATGCATTATGCATGTCTTGCAACCTCTAAACATTAGCTTCATTAAACTTGGAAACATCTACCACTAATGCAACAACTCTAGAGGTAGGGGTGTTAGGCACCCTCTTCACAATCAAACTCCCTTTAATATCCTTTCATGCTTCAACAACCATAGGTTTTTTTATATTTGGGGCCAAGGCCCAAATTGTAAGGGCTTCCCAATGTGGGTTGAATCTTGATCATGATAATGCCATTTTTGCTTCCTCTTTTGAAGAGAAAACTTCTCCTTCTTGTTTCCTAATTGTATCAAAAATAATTATTGAAGCAGTGTCACATTCAAGGAGCAATAACAATCCACTATCCTCCACCATTGTTTTTCCTTAGATTCAAGAGTAATGTTCTTAGACTCAAAATTCATTTTTTCCCTAACTTTCTTGGTAACTTCATCATATTTTTTTGTAGGCACTTATGCTTTTTCCTGTTGAACTCTTCTATGGTACTCCTCCCTCTTTGCTCTTATAAAACAATCCTTAAATTCTTGGGACTTTATGAATTCATCATTAGAGATGAATCTTGAGCATGCAAGTTCCCTCACATCATTAAGGCTATCTCTTCCCTTTGCCACATCCAATCCAAATCTTTACTGGAGGAGGGAGACCTGCAATACTTGGGCTTGGGAGAGATGGCATATATTGTTGAATTTCATCCCTGGTAACATGAATATCATCACTTTCATCTTGAATGAGGGGATGGTCAAACAATTATGGTTGCTACTGAATTTTCATCCTCTTATGTGATTACTTCCTTAGGGGAGAATCCACATTGATTATTTGAGGGGGAGGAGAAGGAGTGAACTGGGTTTGATTGCACATTTTCTCTAATAACAGGCCCCTGGGGCCTTGTGATAGAAAGATCATGAAATATTTCGAGCCAATTTTTTTTTATTTTCCAATTATTAGATTACAACATTACAATCAAGTACCCGTTAAGGTTAGAAGATAAACCCAAACGTACTGAAACAACTCTAACCAGTATGGCGCCGATGATGGCGAGCATTGGTCAGAGGATCTTCTACTCTAAATGCTGGAAAGGGAACTCAACGTCAAGTATGTGCTACCCAATCCAATGCAGAGTGAGGGGCGACCATATGACGGAGTGATTACAATAACAATACTAGAAAGAGAAATGTTGAAAGAGGAAACTACTCAACACCCAGAATGTGCTTGCTAACCCAAAGAGGGAAAGTAGCTACCATAGGGCGGAGCTATAACTATTGCAATAACTTTAATTGAAACTGAGAATTACAACCAGATTTGAACAAGCAAAGAATGACTGCCAGTACTACTGTCAGTTTACAAAATAAGAAGTATTCGCCTGCCAAAATCTTGTGAAATTAAAGGATCAACATTACATCACATAAAACCACTTTAATCTTGATAGGAATACCAAAACCAAAATGCTATCAAGGATCAAAATATTGATTTCTGATTTCTGTTACAAATCTGCTCATTAAATGAATAAACAACAGTCTATGGAACTACTCAAATGCTCATATCTTTCACGTATGACCTCCAATTGACTAGAAATCAAATGCAATATGCCTTAACAAATGAGACGCCTAAGACAAGACATAGAAAACATATCTAAAACCCACACATTAAATATGCACGAATCCCAATGCCATTAAATGGTACGGCCCAGCTAAGAAATTTGACTTTGCTTTAAAAATTCAATACACAACAATAAAATCTGAGATTTGAACTAAAGATTCGCCCTTGACAGACTAAGGGATTAAGACACTGCCCAGAACTATATTTTTTGTATTTTTTGACTTATGATTACAAACACAAATCTGCTGTATTAAATGATGCAAAAGGTGAAAACACTAACATGCCAACTAGGATCTAACAATGCAATACTAAACACAAAGCACAAGCTAAATGCAACTCACAAGTAGACTGAATCACCACTAGATGTTGTCTTGCAAACACGAAGCGATGCCCGAGCTAGGAGGCCTTCATTCCTCGAAGCGATTCCAGAGCCAATCCGGCAGCATAATAGTATAGTAGACCAAAGATGATGAAATGATGCTCAAGTCTTCTTTTTATAAGTTTTGGTTGACTTCACGAAACCCTAAAATCTGCTTCAATGTCAAAACCCTAACCCTTTCTTCAAGAGGGCATACTTTTCCTTCAAGGCTTAACATTTGATATTTAAAATAAATACCACTTTGATAAATGCGCCCTTCATACTTGCTTTGACTTTGGAAAAATTAAAATAATCTTTTAATGAGGGCGCCACCCTCAAAGACCACTTTTTAAAAACAACATTAAGTCAATAGTCTAGGCCAAGGGGTCAACGTAAAAATATAATATTTAAAACGTGACTTTTAATTAAATGAATTAACTTATCCCTCCGAATGTGCCCTGAAGCCAATACTAAGCAAAACAACTGACCAAACTGAAGCAGGAAGTCAACCAAGCTGAACCCAACTGGAAAGCTGCCAAAAATAGAATTTACTAAAAATAGTAAATTCCAGAAAATGCTCTGAATGCCGAAAGGAATCTACCACTGCGAAGCTCTCTGAAAACCCAGAAAGAATCCGCCATCAGATCCACCAACTCCGAACAAAGACAACCTCAAAAATAGGAAACCCTAATTTTACCTTCCAACTAGCCTTCGGGTTTCCAGAAAAAGGCCAACGGTCACTAAGAAGATCAGGATTGAGAAGGGGATATTACAGTCCGCCCTCCCCAAGATTGCTTGTCCTCAAGCAATCGCAAACTAGGATGCTGCAATATCTCATCACTTTCCCAAGTTGTATCCTCCATAGGCAGGTTCTTCCACTTTACCAGGTATTCTTTGATGGTTCTTTTCCTCAAAGAACGTTCTCTGACATCAAGTATCTCCTCTAGAATTAGAACCAACTGTCCCTCTTCATCCAACGGTGGCAATTGTGATGAAGCAACCACATTAAGTCCAAGTGCCTTCTTGAGGCGAGACACGTGGAAGACGTTATGCACTTTGCTATCAGAAGGTAGCTCTAATTCATAAGCTACTGCCCCAACTTTTCCAATGACCCTAAATGGCCCATAGAAGCGAGGTTTGAGCTTCTCCGCTCCACTCTTCTTGAGAGTAGACTGTCTGTAAGGTTGTAAATGAAGATAGACCATATCCCCAACCTCAAAAGAATGCTTAACACGCCTCTGATCAGCATACAACTTCTGCTGATTTTGTGCAATATGCAAATTATCCTTCAAGGATTTCATTATGTCTTGACTATGCTGCAACAAACCTTGGCTAGGGGTGCTTTGCTGTCACCAAACACCAAATCTGCAAAACTAGGTGCTTCATACCCATAAAGTTCCAAGAAAGGAGACATCTTAATTGACATATGAAAAGTAGAGTTGTAGCAGTACTCGCCTATATGCAGCCACTTGACCCAAGCTTTCTGCTGTTCTGACACATAATTTCTCAAGTAACCTTCCAACCACTTGTTCACCACTTCTGTTTGCCCATCTGTTTGGGGATGGTAACTAGTGCTTGGGGTGAGCACAATACCACTCATTCTGAAGACTTCTTGCCAAAACGTACTTAGGAACTTGCTGTCCCTATCACTCACAATGTTCTTTGGCAACCCATGTAGCCTAAACACTTCTCGAAAAAATAGATCTGCAACTTGGGCTGCAGAAAAAGTGCTGGTAATGGCGAAGAAATGAGCAAATTTGGTTAGCCTATCCACCACTACATAAATAAAATCCTTCCCTTGGGCCTTGGGCAACCTTGTGATGAAGTCCATCGAGATACTTTCCCATTTTTGATTGGGAATAGGAAGTGGTTGCAGCAAACCGGCTGGTAATGTATGCTCATTTTTATTCGCTTGACAAACATGACACTCCTAAATGTAGCGTTGAACTTCTCCTTTCAATCCTTTTCAAGAAAACCTTTCTCGGATCTGCCTATAGGTCTTGAAAAAACCTTGGTGACCAGCAACTGGAATGTCATGAAAAGTCAAAAGAATCTTCTTCTTGAGCTTAGAATCAGCCACCAGAAAGATTCTTCCCTTATAATGGATCAATCCCTCAACCACCTGGTACCTTTCATCATGGAAAGTACCCTGCAGAATGCTGGTTGCAAACTGATTTTTGGCATAATTAGCAAGCAACATGTCTCTCCAATCTGCAGTAAGCTCACACAATGAGCTAAGATGAGGCCTTCTGGAGAGAGCATCGGCCACGACATTATTTTTCCCTTTGACATATTCAATGTCAAAGTCGTAAGCTTGAAGCTTACCCATTTCTGTTGCCTCTCATTTAGGTCTTTCTGGTGCATGAAATGCTTGAGGCTATTGTGGTCCGTCTTAACCACGAACTTGTTCCCCAACAAGTACTGCCTGAACTTGGCTAATGCATGCATAATGGAAAGCATTTCTTTGTCATAGATTGAGTATGTCCTTTCAACACCCCGTAATTTTCTGCTCTCAAACACGATAGGGTGTTTGTCTTGCATCAGGACAGCCCCCACTCCTTCACCCGATGCATCACATTGTAGCTCGAATGGCTTGGAGAAATCCGGAATAGCCAAAACTGGACACGAGCTCATGATCTTCTTGAACTTATCAAAACAACGAGGCCTTTTAAAGATGAAACAAAAGGCTCCCTTTTTGGTGAGATCAGTAAGAGGGGCAGCATTCTGTGAGTAGCCCTTTACAAATCTCCGATAAAATCCACAAAGACCCAGAAAACCTTTCAACTGAGTCAAGTTCTCAGGAGGTGGCCAATCAACTACTGCTTTGATCTTTTCAGGATCCACCTTCACTCCCTCAGCACTGATTATGTGGCCAAGGTACAGTAACTCCTCCATTCCAAATTCACATTTGGATGCTTTTGCGAACAAACTCTCGGATTCTAGGATACTAAGCACTTCCTCCAAGTGCTTGAGGGTGATCTTCCCAAGTCTTCAGCTGTGGTCGAATATCATCAAAATGTCGGCCTAAACCGTGGCGATTGTTAGAAAGACCGCGGTTCATGCAAGGAAGGCAAGGTAGCCGGCGTTGAGTCAACCCAAATTGCATGACTAAGAATTCAAAATGGCCATAGTGACATCTGAAAGCTGTCTTTTCCACGTCTGATCCCCTCATTCGTATCTGATGGTAACCCGACCTCAGATCAATCTTCGAAAAGAACTTAGCCCCATGTAGCTCATCTATTCTGGGAATGGGGTATCTGTTCTTGATGGTGCTTTGGTTCAAAGCACGATAGTCCACGCACATGCGCATGGTACCATCCTTCTTCTTCACAAGAACCACTGCAGATGCAAAGGGGCTCTTGCTTGGGCGTATGAAACCCATCTCCAAAAGTTCTCGAATATTTCTCTCGATCTCATCCTTTTGCCTCTTCGGATACCGATATGGAGTTGTGATCACCGGTTTAGCCCCTTCCTTGAGCTCTATGATGTGTTCTGAACCTCGATCACGAGGGGGTCCAGGAGGTAAATCAGCAAACACTTTACTCTTCTTGGTGAGTAAAGACTGAATATCTGGAGGATGCTCTATTTTTGTTTCAGCTGGACCAGCTGGAAGAATCATGCACTCCGCAGCCCACTCCACTTGGTCATGACGTATCAACCTTGCCATCCTCTTGAATGACACAATCCGAGGGCCACCATTTGACATTCCTCTCAACACCACCTTCTTTCCGTCGGATTGAAATTTGAGTTCCATGGTTTGCAGATTTAAAGAGATCTCTCCAAGAGATCGCAGCCACTGAATGCCAAGGACAACATCCGTATCTCCAATATTAACCACATAGAAGTCATCCTTGACTTCGTAATTGCCCAATTGCATTGACATGTTGGGAATCCTCTTGGTGCATGAGATGTGAAACCCATCAGCAACCATAACTCTGAAACCTTCAAAGTCTTCTGTTTGCAACCCTTTCTTTGCCACCACAACTTCGTCTATGAAGTTATGTGTTGCTCCCGTGTCAATTAAAGCAACAATACGCTGCCCTTTGATCATCCCACGAACTTTGAAAGACTCATTCTTTTGGAAGCTCGAAAGCTGAGCCAATGTACCACCACTTTCTTTTTCACTTTCAGACTCTTCTGGATTTTTTTCTTCATCGCTGTCCTCAAAATCAGCTTGTTGATCAGAAAAATCAGAATTGCTTTCTTCAGCTGTATAGAACTCAATTTGATGGATTTTAGCACCCTTTGGGCAAACATGATCTTGGGACCATTTTTCCCAACAGCGGAAACATAACCCCTTTCTTCGGAGTTCATTAATAGTCTCTGGATCCAATCTTGTGCCCTGAGGTCTCTGCGGTTTAAACTCCTTATGGTGAGGCTTTTGATGAAACTTTTTCCCTCTATCCCCCTTGTGAAATGCTGGTTTGGAATGGAACTTTGCTTTGGGAGCAGCCCACTCCATGTTTCTAGCTTTCTTCATTGCTTCTTGTAAGGACGGTGGATCAAAAGCTTTGATCCAACCCTTGAGTGGCTCCATTAATCCTTCGCTGAATAGGATCACTAATCTTCTCTCCGTGATTCCAGTGACCATAACTGAAAGTCTTTGAAACTCAGCTATGTAGGCATCAACAGTGCCATACTGCCTCAACTGTGCCAACTCCCTAAAATGCACTTCTGGGTCCTTCTTCTCGAACCTCTCAATGAGTCTATTGGTGAACTCATCGTAGCTAGTGATAGAGCCATGACCTAAGGTGACTAGGCCATGGTACCACCACTCATGCGCCACCCCATCTAGGTGTAGCGTAGCGAATTTAATCGCTTCCTCTTCAGCCATTGGCCTAAGAGCCAAATAGTTGTCTAGCTTCTGTATCCAAGCTCGAGTAGAATTATTATCACTTCCATCGAAGTGGGTAAGCGTAACCTTGTTGATAGCTTGATTCAAGTCTCCTTGTGCTGGAGTTCTTCATTGGTCATAATTTCTCCCTTGGCCTCTATCCTTCCTTCTATACTCCATGTAATCATTGAAGGACATGTCAAGTTTGACCTCATCAGGAAGGGTGTCATACTCCGTACGGCCTATCCTCAACCTCTCCAAAGATGAAGCATTTTCTTCGGGATCAGGATGTGGGTTAGCTGGTGCCAAAAATGTGGGTTTGAATGGTCTAGCAGAAATGTAAGTGTTGCTCACTGAAGGTTGGGCAACATGACCATTGTGCTGGTTGAAAGCACTGTGCTCACCGGCATGCCCTGTATTGTTTTGTGGAATATTGGGACCCAATTTCCCCAACATGAGAGAAAACATATCCAACAAGGCATCCATCTTCTTATCAAGTCCTTGACCTAGATTGGCTGAGTTGTCTATACCTTTCCCACTGTCACCTCTGTTGCCAGAACTTCTTTCACCACCACCAAGAATCCTTTCATTTCTTTCATTATCCCCCATTTCCATTTCTTGTAAAGGCTCCCAATTAGCCCTCAAAATCTCTGAAGCTGTTTGCCCTTCTGGAGCTTGATACAACTGTGTCTGAACGGTATCCCTCTTGTATACTCTTGCCAAATACCTCTGTTCTCTGTCACTCATAGGAAGTTGATTTCACAGGATGGCAGGATGCATGGCTCTGATACCACTAAAATATTCTGAGCCAATTTTTTTTATTTTCCAATTATCAGATTACAACATTACAATCAAGTACCCGTTAAGGTTAGAAGATAAACCCAAACGTACTGAAACAACTCTAACTAGTATGGTGCCGATGATGGCGAGCATTGGTCAGAGGATCTTCTACTCTAAATGCTGGAAAGGGAACTCAATGTCAAGTATGTGCTACCCAATCCAATGCGGAGTGAGGGGCGACCATATGACAGAGTGATTACAATAACAATACTGGAAAGAGAAATGTTGAAAGAGGAAACTACTCAACACCCAGAATGTGCTTGCTAACCTAAAGAGGGAAAGTAGCTACCATAGGGCGGAGCTATAACTATTGCAATAACTTTAATTGAAACTGAGAATTACAACCAGATTTGAACAAGCAAAGAATGACTGCCAGTACTACTGTCAGTTTACAAAATAAGAAGTATTCGCCTGCCAAAATCTTGTGAAATTAAAGGATCAACATTACATCACAGAAAACCACTTTAATCTTGATAGGAATACCAAAACCAAAATGCTATCAAGGATCAAAATATTGATTTCTGATTTCTGTTACAAATCTGCTCATTAAATGAATAAACAACAGTCTATGGAACTACTCAAATGCTCATA
>VDFB02085359.1:0-16149 GCA_007258455.2 Sequoia sempervirens
ATCCACTAAAATACCTTCCCCTGAGATCACATGACCAAGGTATTGGACCTCAATCTTGAAGAATTCACACTTCGACAGGTTAGCATAAAGTTGATTATCCCGTAAGCACTGTAATACCTGCTGTAAATGTTTCTCATGCTCTTGCACTGTCCTAGAGTATATCAAAATGTCATCAAGGAACACAAGGACAAATCTGTCTAGGTACGTACGAAATACCCCGTTCATCAAACTCATGAACACAGAGGGGGCATTCGTCAACCCAAATGGTACTACTGTGAACTCATAGTGACCATACCGCATTTGAAACGCTATCTTATGGATGTCTGATTCAAAGATACAAAGTTGATGGTATCCTGACTTAAGATCAATTTTACTCTGATGTTATCATTATGGCATGTTTTGAATTAGCTTAGCAGATATTTAATTAATGATGCTTATACTTTTGATTATATTGTTGATGTTAGACTCGTTAGTTAGAAAGTCTATATTGGTGAAGGGGATGGAATTGTATCACTTGCTTGTGAGCACCCTACGATTCCAAGATTTCCTCTTCATGGTGAGTTTTTTTTTATCATATATATGCATGTTCGATATACTCTTTGTTCACAGGTTGATAGGTATAGGACATCGACTCCACCTGATTTCACAGGTTTGAGCATGTCCATTGACCAATGGTAATCAATTGGGAGATAGTAGCTAGGTTTTCTATGACAAGTCATCACCCTAGTCATAGTGTGTCGTCGGGCTGTAGTTGGGTTTAGTTGTTTTAATGTTGTCCATTTGACCTTAGTTTTTATCTAATTTCAAATTATAAAGGTAAATAAATGGCTTGTGTAGTTAAATCAAGATGATTAGATATATCTAGTTGCAATGTTAGAAATGTTAATTAAATTTTATTAATTAATTTAATTTAATTAAGAAAATAATCTAATCTTGGATTAGATTTATTTTATTGATTAATTAAATTAATGGAGATGAATTGAATTAAGTTATTCATTTTGGAATTAATAGATATTTTGATTGAAATTGGAAAAATGAAAATATGTTTTAAATTGCATTTTTTTGAAAATTAGTATGTAAAATATATATTTTTTTTTAAAGATTTAAACTCCTTTTTTGTTGAAAGGAAATTTTAAAAATGTATGCAATTCATGTTGAAAGAAATTTTGGGTTATAAATTTTAAAAAAAATCAAAATATCTCCAAATTTGCAATAACTATGGTGGATGGGATATTTTAGGGAAGTTGACTAAATTTGGGGAAGGATTATGAGAGCCATTCCAATTTTTTAACCGTGGAGAGAAATTGCTGTGAAAAAAAAGGGAAAGAGGGTTTTGTTCATGCTTGATTGGATTTGGATTTTGGAGAAGCAAGTTGGACTTCTTGGAGGAGTTGGAAACAAAATAAGAATTCAGAGCACCATTGGTAACCTTTCAAGCTTTTGAGAAAACCAAGTTTTCTTTCTATGGATTTAGTTTTCATTTTGAAATGTTTTGCAAATTTTTATTATGTTGTTGAAAAGATTTAAACTCTGTTTGATTTGCAAGGAAACCCCATGTCAAATCTTGTTTCAAAACTTGAAAAACCTTTGTTGAAATCATGGGAAAGAAAACAAAGAAAGATTCAAACAATAGACAATTGAAAGATGCACAAAAGAAATTTGCATTATGAATTAGAAATTAAGAATTTATGCTTGAAAATTCTTTGGCTGTGTATTTTGTCCTGTAGGAAAAATTTTCCCAATTTTGGCTATTAAACAATGGGAATTTATATATATATATATATATATTGAGGTTATGCTTATTCCAAATTCCCTTTTTTCCCTGTGAATTTGGCTGTCAAGAAAAACCCCCTGTTTCACAAGAGAACCTCATTTTGTGTTTTGTTTATTTAAAAAAAAAAAATTATAACAATTTTTTTGTGGGAGGTTTTCCTGGCTGCCCCCATAGTCACTCTATTGGGAGGCATTTCAGTGGAGGCGTTTGCACTGGCCTCATTAAAAGTACCGCTGCCCAATACCAAACGCCTTGCTGGGAGGCCACGTGAGGTACCATGCCTCCCTTTGGAAGGCCTCAAGGCCCTTAAATTGCGTCTTTATTTTTTATTTTTAATTTTATTTCACTCATTTTGACCATTATATATTATATATATAATATAATATATATATATTATATGTATAACATTATATATATAATATGCATAAATTATATATATATATATATATAATGTATATATTATGTATTATTAAATAATTGGGTTGGAAATTTAATAGTTGATTTTAAATATATATATATATTTAAATAATAATTATATATTAAATATATATATATTTTTGTATATACACTAAGTATACTTTTTATATATATATATATATATAATACATATTTGTATTTAAAATGATGTAAATTATTTTAAGGTGATTATTTTATTGTCATAGTTGAAATAAAAATTGATTTTATAATCAGATGATTTTACTTAAAAAGTTGATTTTGATTATTTTGTATGATTGAGAAACATTGAAGTTAAATCATTAATTTTAAATTTCTCAACGTTGTGAATTAAATTTTATTTATTTTTGAGTAATTGCAAGTAACATTGATTGAGTTGATTGGATTTAGGAAATCCTAACATTAGTTTGTTTAATTACCTGAAATGCTTTCTAGTGATGTTTTTGTTCATTCTCGGTGTTGAGCAATTGTATAAATTGTTATGTAAGTCTTCTAGAGGGGGTTTTCATGTTTTTTGTATGGGTTGTCGTTATGATAGTCAACCTTTGGATTGCCTTGGGTAGTGTGTCTAAATGTATCCAGTGTTGTACCCGGTTATCAGGAACGAGATGTGTTGACTTTATGTCATGTATAGGGAGTCATTTTCTTTAGGTCGCACTTGTGTACCCTTGGGTGTGGAGTTATTCCACGTGCTGTCTTAGAGGAGTGGCTTGCAATGAGGGTCGACACACAAAGTGGTGTCAGGGAAACTCTTTGTAAGTTAGTTAATTAAGTGACAACGTAATAAACTTATTAGAGGTTTAGGTAGCATCAAACACTTAACAAGATTAATTTTGCCCGCTCATAAACACAAGGGCTTGTATAGACTTGGGATGAGACGAGAAGGCTTGGAATGGCAAGATCGTTATCTCGTCTCTACAAGAGATAACTGATTCCGCATTGGTTTGCATGAGGGGTCGAGAGTCGTTAGAGGTTTCCAGGATATCCCAATATGGGGGTTGGGACCTAGGAAGACTTACCAGGATATCCCATGTGACATTGTGATGACACTTCTCCTAAGTCAACAGTATGTTTGCATCAGTGATGCAATTGATTATTTAACTCTGGAAGCATTGTAACCTTTGTGTTATGTGATGTTGTACTTGTATTTAATTCAGTTCAGTTTTGAGTAGCATGTGTCTAGAGGTAGATGGTCTTGCATAGGAATTCTGGTTACTATCTCCTAGCACCGGGGGTGAGCCTTCGGGTATCACATGGTTGGGTGGAACGTGCACCTTAATCCGTTGGGTCGTCCTTTTGTTTGTGTGGACGAGATTTCCAATTGGACAGCTCGTGGAATCCAGTTACTTTTCATGCTTTATTCATTTCAGTTGTCATTGTAATTTTATTACCCCTCTTTGTATCGAGGTGGAAGATGTAATTTGTAACCATGCTTATTGGATTTACCTCATTCGGGGAATGAAAGCTGTAATTGCATTGTAAATTATATTATTGGAAACATGTGGTATCTCTTATGCTTGGATGTAATTTTATCATGTATGGAATGTATGTGTATTTAATTTAGTAAGTAATTAAATGTTATGGTTTCAATTCATGTTTCTTGTTGGGTTTAAGTAAACTTAGTCTCGTAACCTTAAGGGTTGTTGGCAATGGGTAGTGAACTTGCATATTATTTGTACTTAAACAAAAAAAAATTATTGCATTTGAGTAGTTAATTGCAACTTCCTCTAGGGTTGCGTGGTGGGGCATTACAATAGCATTGCCTCATTTTTTTACAATATTATTTGTAGACTAAAATATTTAGCTTAAAACACAAATATAAGGTTTTACCATTTGTGGAAATGAGAATAATCCTAGCACCTCAAATTTATTTTGAGTAGGCACCATTAAAATATATCCCACAAATCATTATTAAAGAATTTGATGGCTACAAATATATGATCTGTTCAACATGGTTCTCTTTATGATCACCACCTACAAATGATTAAGCCCATTGTTCACATATATTTAAATATCTTTTTGGATCTTTTATTATATGCAACTTTTTTCTTTCCGTATAAATAAATTGTTCACGTGGAGGGGAATCATAGCATTAGACCAATCCATTTCAATGTAGCACCTCCCATGGATGTAGCATAAAATTTCAAATTTATTGTTGAAAGAAAGCGCTAGAGGTAACGACCTTTCATGGGCTCACATTTGTTATATGGGGGACTTACTCTTCACGCAAATACCTGCTAGAGTTCCTTGTTGCCAAAAATGAGGGAGTGATATCAAATAAATTCTTAATACTCATTGAACACTACAAACAAGTTAGTGTGTTGCTTGTTCACTCCTAGCCAATGCCTTGTCGTATCATTCCTAACATTTTTAAGAAACAAAGCTACACCAAATCAAGTGACCTGTTGTAAGGATTATACATTGATTATTGGATTTATATAATATATTAAAAGATAGTATTTGACTATGAAGGGAAGTTGTAACTTATTTTTCTAAGATAATAATTATTCATTCCATTTATTCAAGTGAGCTTGCAACCATACATATTAAGGAAAATAATATTGCCAACCTAGTCTGTCATACATATTAAATCTTGTACATAATATTACTATTTAGAGGATATTTATAACATTGATTCAATTATTCAGGGTTGATATCACCTCTGTATTTGAATCATATTAGTTGCACACATTTAGGTATATACAATTTTTTAATATTTTTTTCATTATCACTTCATAGTTGATCATATATGTGGGTTTTATATTTTTCAATAGCTAGTACATTTGATGAGTTAAGGATTGTAGGGGAATTTGTTGCTACAATAATAAGAAAATACATTTTCATCATAAACTATAGCCACTTGGGGTGTTTAGTAGCGAGTATTCTACTTCTATAACTAACAATCCAGTTGGGTAAAGTTATTCTTTATCATTTCAAGATTTTTCTTAGCTATTAATTTCATTCAAGTTTGTTATTCCAAATTTCTTACTTAATATTTCATTATAAAATCTAGATGGTTTTTTACCACGTTTGAATAAATTTGTAACTTTGAATAGCCATGTTGCCAAGATAATAGCTATTTAATTTTTAGTTTTGCATGCAATAAATTAGTGTCTCAACCATTGTATTCTCTCACCTTTCCCACATTGCGATCTGGGTGATTAAAAAAGTGTGAGGATTTTGTGCATTTTGTCAAAATTTTATAAAATTTACAAAAAAAAATAGTTCAGGACATTACAATGGTAGACATCACACCTAGGTTTTTCAATAGAACACTACTAAAATTTACCTTCCACTTCATGTAAATAATTATTGGTGTGAAAATAAGTTTGATATTCTAGCATTAAGATGGTCTTACACATCATAACCCCATAAAAACTCAAAGTTCCCATTCTTAAATTCATTGTGGTTCCTTCCAAAAGTAAACCCTATCAATTTTCAAATGAGATTACATGTTTTAAAAATGGCTAAAACAAATGCATCACCAAAACTAAAATCTAGATTGTTTTAATTTCATTAAACCAAATAAAACTTATAAGAAAATAGATCATATAATCTAAATAAGCATAGTCTGTCTTATTGGAGTAATTGAAACTTATGCTTTTTCTAAATTCATTTTTGGTATAAATAAACTTAGATACCAAACAACACATATTACCACCTGATGAGCACACACTTATACTAAGAGGGGTTGAATCAGTATAAGACAATCTTTTACTTATTAATATATTCAACAACCTCAATAAAGCAATCACATAAGATCTAAAAACTAGGAAACACAAGATTTACATGGAAACCCTTTCAAGAGAAAACCATGAAGAAGGATTGCTTGGATCTACTGTCCAAATCCAGCCATACCCACTAGAGACACCAATCTCCACTATTACGCACCAACTTAGCAAGAGACACCAATCTCTTCTATTGAGAGGCACCAACCTCCAAATGAATAAAATTTTCTCCTTCTTGAATATTGCTTCTTCAATGGATGAGATCATTTGAATCTCTTTCATAAAATCTTCTTGCAACTTCTTCATAAATATTTTCTCCTTCAAAAAATTGCTTGAATTAGAAAGATATTACATTAATTTATCGCTTTATTTTACCCCCACTCATATTCCTTTTATATCCCCCTTATGCCTCTTCAACCAAGATGGGTGATCCTTCCAAGGGAGGAGTCTACTCCAAGAGGGGTGATTCTTCAAAGAGGTTGACCCATATAAAATAATAATAATTTTATTTTAATTCCCCCAAGAGGGGTGAAAACATCAAAAAGGGTTGGCCCATGTTAAAGATGCCTCAAATAATATTAAATTTATTTTTTCCAAGGGGGTTAGCCAATTTTATAATAATAAATGCATGAAGGGAGCAATTAGTGGGCTTTGGCCTTTGACATGTGATTTCCTTTTATAACAACAATTTTGTTCTACTCTCCTTTGAAATTAATGATAATATTTTCAACACCACCTTCAAACAAATAAAAACTTCATAAGATAAAGACTTCATACAACCATTTGAAGGAAACAAAATTCATTCACAAGCTCACAATGACATTCAAGCAAACAACTACATGCCTATGAGTGTATGCATGGTATAGAGTCAATTTATGAATTTGTGCAAGTGTATGGGTTGTTGAGATGTATGGTACTACTGACCCATTGTCACTATTTACCTCTCTCCCAAATGATGCTCACTCACTCTCTCTTCAAGCTCGATGTGAAAGAAAATCTAACTTGCATCTGCCTTTTGCCAACATGCAATAGTTAATTTGTGACAACATCAAATGATCATAATCACAAACTAGCAATAAGAGTTAAAACAAACATGTACAAGACATTATTGACAACTATATATCAACTCAAATCTTGAATATTCTAAAAACAACATAAAGCTAACTATCATAATAACATACACATATTAATGTCATATTTAATATATCATATCCAAACATTGAATATACACATATTTAATTAGTTTATATAAACACTCAAAACTCATTTGCTATATGAGTAAATGAAAATGGGATGTGACAATAGAGAAATAAAATTGCATTTAAAATACCATTAGTCTAGTTAGAATTTCATTAAAAATGTGATTCATAAACTCAAGAAACTTCATATGACCAAATCTTCTTTAGCAATTCATAGATGATCAGCTCCTATATACTGTAATGAAAAGTTTTTACATCTACAACCACATAAGACTAATCAAAATCAATAATAAAATAACAAATGTTGTCCTAGAGATGAATCTACCACCCCTCAAAATTCTTAGTCAACCATGAAGACATTTAGATCATGGAGGGGATTTTTTATTATAAGCACCTTATCTAGACTTTACAATACTAATTGACAAAAAACTTCATATTTGATCTAAGAATTTGATAATAGAGAACATACAAGACTAGGGAACACCGTATACTACTTTTTTAGTATAAAATATCTAGCATTTTTGTATACAAAAAAATCATAAGTCCGATGATTTTGCTAAGATCTCTATGCAATTAACATCTCTACAAGTCCTTCTACATGATGCTTCTAATGCATCATATCAAACTTCAAGTATGTATTTATTTTTTAAATTCAATGCAACAACCTTTCTCAAATTAGGTTCCACTTATACCATTACAATTAGGTCTTCAATTCACCATAGACCAAATAACACGCTCAATATAGCCTTGACATGAAAAATTTAATGCATGGAGTGCTCAAAATACCATGATGTATGCACCTTGTACACTTCAATATATTCTTTTAGATCATAATTTATTATAAGAATAAATATTCATTAGAACCACATACATAGTACTTGCAAAGACATAATTCCATTTGTTTTCAACAAAAACTTCCTTCTTGGTCTCTAGAAAAAGTGAGCATGACTTAATCTTCACTAATTTCCTCATCTGTCTTTTCTTTAACGAATTGCATATTGAAAACCACTTCTACCCTATAAATTTCCATAATGCCATCCTTGTATATAGTTATTAATCATATATGTATTTAATACTCTTATTGTCTTGATGTAATTTATAATTGAACTTTTCCTTCGATAAATTCTATATGCTACTACATTTCAATTTAGATTATCCAAGGCAAATTTTTTGGTTTTACAAATTTACAAGTTCTTCTTTAATTCAATGGCCTAGATAAATCTTCCTTAGACTAATAGCTCTAGTAGATCAACATACCCTCGAAATACTCATTGTTTCACTAGTCAACCCTTACAATAATTAGAGATTGCCAAGTGAACCTTCCATTTTTCTAGGCATCCCCTTGACATTTTGTTTTAGCCACTAAGTTCCACTAGGGATTAACAACCAAGATTTCCCCATATCCAAGATCAATGACATCACTATATTAGTGAATTCATATGATGCATATCACATTAAAAAAACTAATATATCACTATCAATAATATTAAGCCACGTGACATCAAATCCATAACCCAATAAAAATATTATTGAGATTTCTAAGGAACTTCACATAATAGATGTGTTGGGTCCACTAACCTTGTCAATTGAGAGTACGTGGTGACATTTTATTCACGTTTATGGAGAAGAACCTACGTAGACTTACCATTTAAACACATCTTGGCCAACAAGAATCAACTATGCTATGTAGATATATCATATATGCTATTTTGACTGTGTTGCTCAAGATCATTGGACATCTAAATGATTAATGATTGTATGCATCTATAGTGAAGATCAATGACAATGATATATTTGTAGTTGGCCAAGATGTTAGGTGGAATAATCCACCAAAATTCCCTTGTTGATTGAAGTTCACTTGATTCAAACACGTCAATACATTGCATTCGCTTGATCTTCACTACTTGAGAAGGCCCAACATTATTTTAAGTCAACAAATTTGGTTGCTCCCATTTAGATTAATGACTCGAGGAGATGATTGAAGCATGAGATAGATTGACATACTGATATTATGTAGTTCACCAAAATTTGGCACATATCATACTTCACAACTAAGAAGGAAATCCTTCCATTATGTTGATTGGAGCTTTTAACATAGACTTGTCACGATGTCGGCACAATAAGAAGAGTGCACATTAGCATGCCCTTTTGACATAATTCCACACCTAACAAACTTATGTTGATGATGTAGACCATTTTCATAAATTGGTAGATGAGTGCCAATCATATTAAGCTAATTCATTGAGATGCTAAGAACCCATACCTAGTCTAACAAATATAAAATAATCACTTAAAAAAACTAACCATTGACAATAAGTCAGTATGCAAAAACACATAAGTGCATGGACTAAGGTAAACCTTTTCAACCATGTCTACAATTTAATGAACTAGTCCATTACAAATGCAAATTAAAAGGTCAATCAAACCAAAAAGTGATAAATATTCACATAAGCAAGATAGTTTTGTTGCTTGATCTTCTTCTCATGAACACATTTGATCTTATTGAATTATTATTAGTAAAATTACTTGATCAAGGCAACAAATATTAAACTCACACAAAAAGGTAGGACACAAATTACATGAACATATGATATGAGGGTTGATAGAGTAACATATGTAACCATAAAATATCATCTTAGATTGGTCATCAACAATGAGTTCAATCCTAAGAAACATAGATTTGATCTAATACATATAATTGATCTTATTGAATCACTATTAGCAAAATTACATGAACAAGGCAACAAATATTCAACTCACACAAAAGGTATGACACAAATTACATAAACATATGATATGAGGGTTGGTAGAGTAACATATAAAGCCATAAAAGATCATCTCAAATTTGTTGTCAATAACGAGGTCAATCTTGAGTAACATGGATTTGATCTGATGCACATAATTAATCTATGATGTGCATGTATGATTTGACAAAACATGCTTGAGTAAACTTGCTCACTTTTACCTACTTGATGTAATTAAATGTGTCAAGTTGGTGTCCAAGGATACTATTTAGGGGTTTGTTAGCTCAATAGGTGAATGGTTTCTCCCAGGTCAAACCTCTTTGGTAGTGTTATGCCTTGCATACACACCCCAACTTTTCACTTTCCAAAGTCAGGAACCCCATTTGTTTCCCTTCGTTTAGTTGTTTTGTTTTGTCGTGTTGTTGCTTTGTTGTTCTTGTTTTTATCTTTTCCCTTTGTTTTTGTTTCCGTCTTTGTTCTACATTTTTTTCCATTTTGGGTCTTGTCCTAGAGTTGTTTGCAACCCTGAGATCTCACTTTGTTTCCCTTTTGTTCCTATTGGGTTTAGGGTCCCGAATCGGACCTCAAACCTTTTTTGTAAAAGGTTCACGTCTGATTTGGTTCCCCAACCCTGCTATGTTTTCTTTTCATGTTGGGTTTCGGGTTTCGAATTAGACTCTAGACCTTTTTGGTCTGGATATGATCTGGATCCCTGCCTCGCTTTATTGTCTTGTTTGGGACTTGAGTTCCAAAATAGGCTCTGGACCTTATGCAATAGGGTCCCTTTACGTTTTTCAGTTCCCAATCCCAACTCATTTGCTTTGTTTTGGTCCTAGGGGGTTTCTCTCTCATGAGACCATTTTCATTTTCCTATCGGGATCGGGATGCTAAAACGGATTCAGACTTTTGTGCAAAGGTCTAAGTCCTTCTCGAATCCTCGACCTCGACTCGTTGTTGTTAGAGAAATCATGCATTAGCTAATAATTAATTACTCTTTAATTGATTATTAGTCTAATTTATTCTCATGCACTTAAGCTAAACTTAGGAGTACTTTTATGCTTTTCGCTCTATTGTCTTGTTTGGGACTGGAGTTCCAAAATAGGATCTAGACCTTATGCAATAGGGTCCCTGTTCGTTTTCAATTCCCATTCCCAACTCATTTGCTTTGTTTTGGTCCTAGGGGGATTCTCTCTCCTGAGACCGTTTTCATTTTCCTATCGGAATTGAGACGCTAAAATGGATTTAGACTTTTATCGAAAGGTCAGAGTCCTTCTCGAATCCTCGATCTCGACTCATCATTGTTAGAGTAATCATGCATTAGCTAATAATTAATTACTCTTTAATTGATTATTAGTCTAATTTATTCTCATGCAGTTAAGCTAAACTTAGGAGTACTTTTATACTTTTATGGTTTTGCTCCTATATAACACTCAACCCTCATTGTAATTAACTCTCGAGCTTTCATATCTTTTGATAGTCTCTTGCTTCTGTAGCTTTTTCTTGTTGAGAAATATTGCACATATTGTTTGCAGATCTCTTGCATGGAAGGTGTCTTTGTTCGTTGTTTGATCCTATGGCTCATGGTTTTGTGGTTTTTCACAATTCTAACATGGTATCAGAGCCTCGATTTAACGAACCCCTTCTCGATTTATGAGGTTCTTTTCTTCATCAAGGGTTATAGGCTTCATATCTAAATCCCCTTTTCTTTTTTTGCAAATTTTGGAGGTGGGTGTTTTTGGTGGATTTTGGCTTAGAAATAACCTCATTGTTGGATTTAAAGCTGTCGAGAAAGTCAGATTTGCCATTTGTTTGCCTTGATTTGGACTCTTGAGGTCAGATTTGTGAGGGTTTGAAGCAGTTGCTTTTTTTCGAGTCTGAAGGGTAGCGCTACGATTTCAAAACATTTTGGTGCGAAAAGAACCTCATCATTGGATTTAGGAGGAGGCTAATTCAATGAATTTTGACTATAAATTTGCGCTACTTCGACGTTGAGAGCTTCTCGGGCTTTTTTTTTTGCCCCTAGAGCCTTATGGTCTTTGTACGACCCCTAGGACACAAAAATCGAAAAAAAAAAGAAGAAAAAGGTCGATGTTTTTTATTTTAAATTTTTTGATTATAAATTTGCGCTACTTCGACGTCGAGAGCTTCTCAAAACCCTATACATTAAAAATAAAATAAAATAAAAATTTTTTGGTTTTTTTCAAAACATTATTTAAATTTTTTGTGTAGAGTTTTTAAAATTAAAAAAGGGAGGAGGAGGCAATTTTTTTTTTTAAAAGGGATTGGGCGCATTTAATGCTGCTCTACGCACAGGGTACTTACCCTATCTGCAGGACAGCACGGGCCCCACCGGCCAACGACGTTTAAGTTGAATGATAGCTTTTTGCCCCATCAGTTGGCCCTTCAAACTTTTTGTGGTGGCTATTATGCAATTTTCCAGTGGTCTTTCCGGCCTCTCACAGTTTTTCGATAGCCTACATGATCATTCCGACGACTTTTGTTGTTTCCGGCGAAACAATTTTTTTGGCGAAGGGAAGAATCTTTACGAAATATATTGTCATTAGAGAATATTCCAACGACTAGATCTTTTTGCTGGGGGAGTCATTTTTTCACCGGTGAGGGAATATTCTATTGACACCATGCTAATGTCAATTGTACGACTGCCTAGCTAGGGGCCCCAAGTCCCCTTCTTTGGCATAAAGGAGCAATTTTTTTCTTTTAATCATAACTTGGGCGTATGATGTCAAATTTTAGCAAATGAGATATCGTCGAAAAGTTGGTTCCACCAACTTTCCAATAGTGTGGGTCTCATCACTTGATTTTGTTGCTAGTGCATTTTATAGCTTGTTGAAGTAAGAGATGCTATTTTTAGTCCCGAGCTCATAACTTTTGACCAATTTATCTATTTTTGGTGATTCCAACAACGTTGGAATCATTTTTACAAAGCTCTTTACAACCATCCATGCATTTTTTCTAGATTGCTCTTCAGGTACAATTTATTTAGATTTTTGTGTTTTCGCACTCTGTGAATTACTTGGATGTCTTAACTCCTAGAAACATTTTTTTTGTATGGGATGACTCGTTTTTGGCTATTCTATATGTATTTCCAATATTCTGTCCTATTTGGAAATAGTAGACATCTTTTTTTATGCACATTCTTTTTTATAGACACAGTGAGATAAGGTGCCATTCTGGTGTTTACTTTTTGGGGATTTCACACGTCGTGTTGTGCCTTTTGTATTTGCACTATGATATAAAGTGTCATGGGGGGGTTGGTGTTTGCCTTTGGTTTTCCATCACACCTTTGTCTAGTGAGTGTTCCTTCCACGACAACAATGAATCTAAGTGATTCTTGCCTCATGGGTGTGTGCCTTAGTTTGCACACCCTTTTATTTGTAGGTTGTTTCTCCTATATGCACTTCTTGGTTTCACATAGTTTGAATGTACTTGTCTTGGCTCTCCCTTTTCAACATTATGGGGGGGTTTCTATTGTTGGTGCTAATGCTTCCTTGGTTTCATTTTTTGGAGTGATCTACATATCTAGTACTTGTTCTTATGTACTTTCATATGTAGCGTACTTTAGCAGTTGGTTACATGCGTTTCAGTGAGTTGGAGCATTTACCATATAGACATTCTTACATTCTCGTTTCTTCAGGTGACCTTTCATTTTCATTTGATCAGAGACTACTAGGTCCCTATATTTTCAACTTGCATCTTGCATGTTGAGTAGTGTCATTTTGGTCACTCATACAGATTCATGTGCCATTTGTATCTTTGAGTTTCAGATGATTGCCTTTTTTTGCCACCTAATTTGAGTAATGTCGTTGGGAACACTCATAGAGATTATTGAATCTCTCGTGATTAGTGTTCTTCATACTTGTTAGTACTTGTATTGTTGACTTGCATCTTGTGTGTTGAGTAGTGTTGTTGGGGTCACTCATGCAATTTCATGTACCACCTGTATCTTTGACTTCCAGATGTTTGTCTTTGTTTTCCATCTGATTCAAGTAGTGTCATTCGGGGCACTGATGCAGTATAGTCTCCTTGGATCTTGACATTTGTATCTTCGATTTCCAAATGTTTTCATTTGTTTGCCATGTAATTTGAGTAGTGTCATTGGGGCACTCATGCAGATTCTTATTATCTTGATCTTGATCATCATTTGTTTTAGAGGAGGTTCTTCATTTCAACACTATATTAGTCATCATTCAACAGTAGTCTATAGTTTTTTCGTGCTTCAACAATGTTTTGCACGTTCCTCTTGTTTTTTGGACTTTGTTTCAATTGGAGGCTTCTTAGTCCTTCACACCTTAATTTGGAGGCTTTTCCAGTCCTTCATTCTCCTTTCTCTGTTTTGGAAAGGAGTTTTCTCCCACTATGGTTTTCTCCTTTTCTCCAGTTTTGAGAGATCTTTTGTTTGTACATGGGTACCTCACTGGGCCTTGTTTGTTGAGACCCATCATGCATTATCTTTTTAGGGTTTTTGGCTACTCTCTACGTTCATCTTAAGGGGGGTGTTAGAGTAAGCATGCATAAGCTAATAATTAATTACTCTTTAATTGATTATTAGTCTAGTTTATTTTGATGCACTTAAGCTAAACTTAGGAGTGCTTTTAGGGTTTTAGGGTTTTGCTTCTATATAGCACTCAACCCTCATTGTAATTAACTCTCGAGTTTTCATATCTTTTGATAGTCTCTTGCTTCTATAGCTTTTTCTTGTTGAGGAATATTGCACATTGTTTGCAGATCGCTTGCATGGAAGGTGTCTTTGTTTCGTTGTTTAATCTTGTGGCTCATGGTTTTTTGGTTTTTCACAATTCTAACTGTCACTTTTTCATTGGGTTTCAAAACTCCAGAAGGATTTTGGACGTTTGTCCTTGACTCCCCTCCAAAGTCCCAATCCCACCTTCTCGTTTTGGTCTTCTTTGTTTGTTTGTGTTAGGTTTTCATTTTTTCATTTTTGGGTCAATGTTAAAAATCAAAAATGAAAAATAGAAAAAAGACAAAAACATTAAATAAAATAAAAGTATAAAGAGCAAAAATACAAAATTCAAAAATCTTTTTTAAAATACCAAAAAAATCAAAAAAAAATTAAATAAACTTTTGAAAACAAAACAAAAAATTAAATAAAAAGTAAAACGATTAAAAATAGAAGTAAAATAAAAGGTCCCATGGAACTCTGGGTTTCTAAAGCGGTGACCATGATTGCAGGAGGTGTGCGCAAGAATGTACCTGTTGATAAGGCTTCAAAAACTTTCAAGCGAATGCAATTGGAAGGTGTAAAAATTAAATCCCATGGTCTTTGCCAAGTTTCTCGTACCTTGCTTACCGGTTTGATATGGTTGCCATAAGCCCTGTGCATGAATTGTTTACACAATGCCTCAAAGAGATGTTATCTTACAGAATGCTATGATTGCAAGAAATGCACAAAATATGTTCAATGAAAGGTTTTAGAGACTTTGGAGCAACAGCTTGGTAGAAATGCATCCAAATATGGACACATGGACAAAGCATGTAAACCATTTACAAAATGACTCGAGGAAATGTGGTCTCATGGTACGCCCTGATCGCAGCATTTGTAGAAAATGGATTCACTGAAAAGCTTTGGAAACTTTCAAGTCGTTGCAATCGGTAGGTGTAAGGAAAATTCCACAACCTTTGTAATCATCTTTCCTGCTTGTGTAAAAATGGAAGCTTTGGAACAGGGTGTGGACATGCATCAGAGGATAAAGGATAAAGGAGTTTTGTTTGTAGTTGCAATTACCCTGGTAAACATCACTGCAAAATGTGGAAGCTCAAAACAGGGGGCGAATTATCTTTCAAAATGCCTTGCAGTGTAGCCTCATGAACGCCATGATTGAAGGATCTACACAAAATGAAATTGTTTAAGAGTCTTCAGAAATTTCAAGCAGTTGCAATCTACATGAGTAAAGTCGAATTCTGCAACCTTTGCCAACGTCCCCTTGCTCATGCAAATTTGGGAGAACAGGGGAAACGTGGTCTCATGAACGTCATAATTGCTGGATTTGCAGAAATGCATTGGTTGAAAATGCTTTAGAAGCCTCCACTAAATGTGATTAACAGGTGAAGAGCCACGTCTCACAAACCTGCACAAAATGGATTTATTGAATCAACATCAGAAGCTTTCAAGCAAATGCAATGCGTAGGTGTAAAGCTGAATTGGTAAATGCACATGAGAAATGTGGAAGTATTAACTGAAAGCCACAAACTTTGGATAGAATGTCGTTATG
>VDFB02085361.1:0-10817 GCA_007258455.2 Sequoia sempervirens
CTTGAGAAGCTAGTGACATGATTGTCAAACTACAAAAATGAAGTCTCTATCATGATATGTCGTTGCTTTTCTAAATCCTAAGATCAGGATCTCATTGAGAAGCTAGTAGTCATGCGTGTCAATTGTCATGCTACGTCGCTGCTTCTCTAAATCTTGCTTAGTGGGATCTCGCTAAAAAACTAATAACATGATAAAAGATGAAAAGACAATTGTCAAGTGTTTGCCAAGTGCGTCTGGATATCCATTGTTCTGATGCCAAGATGCCATGTTTGATAATGTCGAGATGTCCGAATGTTTAAAGTTTTGATGACCTTGAAAAATGTCGAGACTTGGTGCATTCAAGAAGGACACATCCTGAATGATGCCGATGTCGAGAGAATTTGATTCCTAGTGGTCATAAGGGGTCCCTCGAGATAATGATGATGCCTAGGAAGGACACATCCTAAGGCATAAATGACCGAGTTGGTTCTTCAAAAGGACTCATCTGAAGAGTACTAATGTCAGGAAGAGTGATCGTTTAAATGTCAAGAGGATCACTCGAA
This sequence comes from Sequoia sempervirens, assembly GCA_007258455.2. Taxonomy (NCBI): domain Eukaryota; kingdom Viridiplantae; phylum Streptophyta; class Pinopsida; order Cupressales; family Cupressaceae; genus Sequoia; species Sequoia sempervirens. The sequence goes on from VDFB02085361.1 coordinate 543, forward strand.
ATGCCGAAATGACGATGACGATGCCTAGGAAGGACACATCCTAAGGCGTAAATGACAGAGGTTATCGTTAAGAAGGACTCATCTGAAGATTTAACCAAAATTTGACAGTTTGACCAGTTTATAATGATTTGACTTTCTTTGACCGAGTTTGACTTGTGTTTGACTATATGCCGATATTGCCTTGATGACATGAGTGATGCGCTGATGAGATCGTCATGCTGAATAGAATGATTGTTTTACTCTGTTTTAGGAGTTTTCCCCATGTGGAGAAATGATTGAAGACTTTTGACGTGTGTGCCAGTGTAGCGCCATGAACCCTAATGGACTGACCTAGTGTGGCCTCGGGGGCTCATTGATAGATGGCCTTGCCTACGTCATACACTCAGAGACCTCGTAGTTCGACATGACCAATGACTTTGTCTTGATGATCCAAGATTGCGTCATGATTTTATTTTGACAAACCTTAAAGGACTAATTTTAATGTCTCTGGACTCAAGTATGAGTCTTCGGGCTTTAATGGTGAGCAAAATGCACGTAGACAACGTGAAGTTCTGGACAATGACATGGATCGATTGATTGATTTTGATAAGAGATAAATAATCGCACTTGTGTGCTCTCGGTTACCGTACGCTTTGTTTGCCTTTGTTTAGGACATTTTAAGGATTTTAGGTCTTTAAAGACTTTTAGCGATGTTTTTGGGTCATTTCGTGACTTTTTTTCCAGTTGCTTTTGGATCATGTGTGACATCTTAATCGCAGCTTCATGATAAACATTTTGCCCCTACCAAGTCTAAGACTTCCAGCCATTCACAAGTGGTATGGATCGGATGTCGCTTGACTTGGTGATTCGACAATCATCGACTTTGATGTCAATCATTTATCTACTATGACAAGGTAGGATGTGATGCATGAATTTTTGCAAATAGCCAAGATAATACCTTCTTGCATCCTAAGCCAAGTTTAGACTAAGTGATAAAGTATGGCAGAGCAATGATTGATTACGATGGCACCCCGCTTGCCGTGTTTTCACTATGGTACTCGGTCCAAAGTGCCTCGCTTTTGCCGCTACCATTGAACGAATCATTTTCTCTTTACCATTTTCTTGACTTTTTTGTTTTTGGTGTCACCAAGACGCCTGTTTGCCAGGTTTTCATCAAGGTGACAATTTTTTACCATTTTTTGATTTTTTTGTATTTTAAGGCTTTCAGCTCCATCTTCTGATGCTATGCGTAGAACTTTCGGAGGTGTAAACTATTGATGGGTTATGTCAACTGTTCCCCATCTGGAGTTGCCAGTTGATATGCTCCAGAACCAAAAGAAGATATGATAATATATGGACCCAGCCAGTTTGGTTCAAATTTTCCCGACTTTTCTCTGTCTGCTTGGTTCTTAGGGTTCTACATGAGAACCAGGTCGCCAATGTCAAACTTTCTGACCATAACCTTTTTATTGTAGCTGCGAAAAAGGCGGTTTTGATATGCTTGGAGGTGATTCAATGAGTTTTGTCTTCTTTCGTCCAACATTTCCAACTCATGCAAGCGTGATTGTCGGTACTCCTCTTCATTAGTTAGACCCTTCAAGGAGACCCGTAGCGAAGGAATTTCAACATTAATGGGTAAGATGGCTTCAACGCCAAAGACTAGGGCGAATGGGGTAGCTCCTGTAGGCATACGAATGCTAGTTCGGTAAGCCCACAGAGCAGGGTTAAGTTTTATGTGCCAATCACGGCCAGCGTCATTGACAGTCTTTTTGAGAATCTTGACAATGGTTTTAATCGACGCCTCATCTTGGCCGTTTCCTTGGGGGTAGTATGGGGATGAAAAGTGGTGTTGGATATGGAATCATTCACATAACTCACGGACATCTTTGTTTTTGAACGAACGTCCGTTGTTAGTGATGATGGACTGCGGAAGGCCATACCGGAAAATGATGTAATTAAGGATGAATTTTGATATTTGTTTGCCGGTAATATATGTCAATGGGATGGCTTCAATCCACTTCATAAAATACTCAGTGGCGGTGATAATGAATTTATGGCCATTGGATGAGGTTGGATAGATCTTACCCATGAGGTCAAGTCTCCATTGAGCGAAAGGGCCAAGGAGAAGTGATGGGCCGGAGTTCCTGTGCTGGAGCATGAACCAAGTCACTGTGTATTTGACATTTGCGACAAGTCCGGACATATTCAATTGCATCTTTTTCCATTGTCGGCCAATAATATCTGAGTCTCGTCAGTTTCTTAGCTAGCGTAGGACCACTCGAATGAGATCCGCATATACCTTCGTGTACTTCTCGTAAGGTCGTACATGCTTCGTCGGTGTCAAGACATCTAAGGAGGGTATCGTCGAAACTACGGCAGTAGAAGGTGTCACTAACAATGGCATACCTTGCTGATTTCCTAATGAAGGACTTCCTTTGGTTATTGGATAGGTTCAATGGAAGGGTTTGAGTCTTAGAGATATTCATAAATGTCGATACCCGGGGAGGTTAGGGATAACAAGTTCACAAACCATTTCTAACTACGGGATATCATATAGGTATCAACAGATGTTACAAGAACTCAAATTGTACATTTTTAGGGATGTCAAGAGAACTAATATGACGTCATTAATTAAATTTTGCTTATTAGTGCCACAGGGGATTTGTTCAAAGAAATGGAGTTGGAAGTTTTGAGTATCCACTTGCGATACCTCTTGTGGGGAAGTAACTTTATAATCCTTTGTTTCATAGTCATCATTCACTTGGTTGATTACTAAAACAGGAATCTCGAATACAACTGATATAAGATTTTCCATTTAATTACCAACTTGAGACCTGTGACTAGTGCTTCATATTCGGCAATGTTATTTGTACAAGGGAAAGCGATCCTGAATGACTTGGGAATTGAATCCCCATGTGGTGTGATAAACAAGATTCCAGCGCCTGAGCCATGACCAGTATGAGACCCATCAAAATATAGTTTCCATGGTGTTGCCGGTTCCGCCTGAAAAATGGACTCATCGGGAAAATCAGTTACTAATGGATGAGTGGCTTGAATCGGTGCGTCTACTAGTTGATCTGCTATTGCCTTTTATTGCTGCGCTCAATATCGCGTATGTCATACTCATAGGATCATGACGCTTTTGCCAACCCGGCTGATGCTTATTGCTGAGCTTAAGAATTATTTCAATGGTTAATCTTGGCCACCGATTGTGCCCATTGATTGAGCATATAATTACCTTAGTTTTTGGGCTGCAAAGACAACCGCGAGGCATGCACGTTCAATGTATGTGTAATTCAACTCATAACCTATCAGTGTTTGGCTGATGTAGTAGATTGCTCTTTCTTTCCCTTCATGATCATTTTGGGCCAACAATGCCCCCAGTGCTGAACTGGTAGTTGAGATGTATAGAATCAAAGGCTTTCCATGAATGGGCGGCATGAGGACTGGTGTTGATATCAGATAATCTTTGATTTTCTGGAAGGCCTGTTGACATTTATCCGTCCATACAAAGGGGACACCTTTGCGCAACAGGTACTGGAACGGATGGCACTTATCCGCCAACTGGGCTATGAAACGGCGAATAGATTGTACTCTACCCTGCAGAGTTATGAGTTCACTGATCCCTCTGGGCGGAGGCATGTCTATAATTGCTTTGACCTTTTCCGAATCGACCTCTATGCCTCTTCGGGAAACTATGTATCCCAATAGTTTTCTTGATGTGACCCCAAAGACACACTTCTTAGGGTTTAGCCAAACTTTGTACTCTTCAAGTCTCTTGAAAATTATGTCGAGTACCCTCAAATGGTCTTTCCTAGTTGCTGATTTGGCCAATAGGTCATCTACATAATCCTCCATTATATTGTGCATCATGTCATGGAAGATCATGGTCATAGCCCTTTGATACGTGGCACCTACGTTTTTAAGACCGAAGGGCATGACGTTCCAACAGTATGTCCCCCATGGGCATGTAAATGTTGTTTTGTGTTGATCCTCAGGAGCGATGCGGATTTGATTATAGCCAGAGAAACCATCCATGAGGGATAACATCTCATGTCCTGCCGTTAGGTCGACTATGATGTCAATGTTGGGCAAAGGAAAGTCATTCTTTGGACATGCTTTGTTTAGGTCTCGAAAGTCTGTACATACTCGAATTAGTCCATTTGGCTTTGTCATCAGCACTAGGTTGGAAATCCATTCAGCATAATCTATAGACCTTATGAATCTGGCATCCAATAATTTATTTAATTCAGCCTTGACCAATAGAGCAACTTGAGGGTGCATTTTGCGCAACTTCTGCTTGACTGGTTTAGCATTGGGTAATAGTGGCAGATGATGCAGAACCAGTTTGGGGTCCAATCCTGGCATGTCTACATAGGACCATGCAAAGTTGATTTTTCCGTTCTGCAAAGAATTTATGAAATTTTGGTTTCTCTTCATCAGTCAATGATGCGGCAAATAGGACCATCTTGGGATCTTTTGCAGTTGAAATGTTATCCTCTATTGTGTCCTCAATAAGCATGGCCGATTTCTCCTGTTGCATGGGGAGAAAGTCTAGTCCTCCATCTTTGGGTGCCTCAGAGAGGTTTTCACCCACAGATTCGTCCTTTATTTTTACTATTTTATCGTCAAGAGTTGCCTTTCGGTTTTCACCTAGAGACGTTTCATTTTTTACTTTATTTTTACTTTTGTGACTAGAGGACTGAATAGTCTCACCGAAGTATGCGGTGCAATCTAAATCAATGGAAAACCCAGATTTGTGGTCCCTACTTGGTATGCCTTCTCTTAATCCCATGAATTTGGCAATGGCCTCATCATTCTGGAATGTGTCCAGAACTGGTGGTCCTTGTTGGTCCCAATCGACTAGTTCTGGGTAAACTAAAGAGATGCCATCGTCAAAGCTAGTGAACTGGGGTGAGGATGCAGACAGCATGCAGATGGATTCGTTGATATTGTAGATGAGGTTATCATTATCCAACTCTACATCGGACTCTATCCAATATTCTCCTTCACTAGTGTCATATTCATTGTCGTAATAAGGAGTGAAGGTTTTAGAGCCCTGGTTATCAATGTCGTCTGACACTTCAGATAGATTAGATTGAGGGGGGTCAGATGATGGCTGTTGTGTTTTATGGGAAGTGGTATTAGGGCTTTGACTATTTGGTGCCTGTTCAATTTTGAATGTTTGCCAAAATCATTGTTCAGAGGTCACTTCCCTTGGTTCGACAAACAAATCATCAAGACAACAGTCACTTAGGGATCGTTCTGAGCCAAATTCCCACTCTTGGGAGTCAGTTTTGGCGAGGGGTTCCCTAGTAGTCTCGACACTGTCAGAAGCATGTACTCGCTCATTTAAAAGTCCAGAGGTACGTCGATCACCATTGGCAAGTGATCCAAACCCTAATCCAAGATACTTCAGAATTTGAAAAGTTTCTATGGGTTCCCTTCGGCCTCTTTTGTCTTTTCCTAGGCCACTAGTACCATCGTAGCCTTTAGCCTTCATGAAGTCATAACCTTTGCCATATATTTGAACTGGTAATGGGGGTAATGTGACTGTATCCTTATAGATCCATCCTGTGATGTCAGTAAGGTCTTCCTCACTCATGTCTCCCCACTTGATAAAAACTGTATTTGGTGGGACTATGAAGGTTTCCTAAGGTTCCATTCGGAAACATGGCCGACCATAGTCCTTGGGAGATCTAGGCGTTGTTGTTATGTTGTATGCTGTGTGCAGTTTGAATTCTCCATAGCCAAGGTCCTGGGTTTTTACAGTTGATTTAGTCTTAGGGTTGGTGGAAGGTGGTGGTATGGCGGAAGACGTGGATGGAGCGGATGTGGAAGATGACGTGAGTGTGGAGGGGTCGATGTACTTGGATGACGAGGAGTCAGGTGCTTCTTGATTAATAGGTACTCAGTTTTCAGAGATACCCCTTAAATTGGTACAATATTGGAAAGGGTCGGGGTCTCCGTATATGGTGACTTCTGTACCGTCAAAAGGAAAATTGAGGCATTGGTGGTATGTTGACGGAACGGCTTTTAAAGCGTGGATCCATGGATGGCCAAGTAAAATGTTATATGGTAGTTCCAAATCCAGGACCTGGCAGGTTGTGTCTACAATGACCGGTCCCACTCTGATAGGGAGGGAGATAACACCCCTTGAAGAGCGTTCCTCGTCATCATATGCTTTGATCACTATGCTTTTCGTTGGGTCTACGCACGCATCAGAGAACCCAAGAGCCTTAACCAGTTTGAGGGAGCATATATTCAACCCTGCTCCGCCATCTATTAAAACCCGTCTAACCTTGTGCTTGTGGACAAAAACTTCTGTGTAATGCGTCATTGTGGTTGGTTTTAGATGATGAGTAATCCTGATCCGAGAAGGTGACATGGTGCGGCATGGTGAGATATCCCACCATAGTTTCAAACTGATTGACATCGATGTCCTTAGGGACCGACGACTCTAAAAGAGTTTTGTCTAGGATTTCTTTATGTGCCGGAGAGATACGAAGCAACTCAAGGATAGATATTTGTGCGGGAGTCTTTCCTAGTTGGTCAATGAGGTTGAACTCGCTTTTGGGTTTCCACTGTTGTGGGGTTGAGACAGGTTTTGGTTGTTTAGCCGATGCAGCAGGTTGTGATTGTTTAGCCGATGGGCCCGGTATTGTGATTTTGACTTGTCTAGGAGGAGGCGGACCAGCAATAGTGACCTTGCCACTGCGAGTAGTAGCATTACACTGGGGTGCTCTCTTGACTGTAATGGTATTGATGTACCCATCTTCAGTTTGGACATTGTTTATAATTGGTCCACTAGAATAATCGTACTTGACTCGGGCGAAGTTAGCTTGGTTTTGTGAACCTGAAGTGGAAGCATTATGGGAACCATGATCTTGCAGTGGATTCTTGTGGATAGTATGGTCTGAGTTGGAGTTGAATTGCGATCCACCCACTTCGATAAGGTCTTGTATGATGTTTTTTAGTTGTCCACAGTTAGAGGTTGTATGCCCCTTGACTCGATGGTATTCGCAAAGTGCATTGTCATTCCACCATGCTGGTTTGAATTGTCCTGGGTCATATGGTTTTATTTCCAGAAGTGTGATGACCCCATGTTGGATGCATTTCTTAAGGACATCTTCAATGGGTTCACCCAAATGGGTATGTGCGACCCCTAGGAAATTGTCTCATCGAACGATATTGTCCTTGACTATTTTGACCACTTTGATTGTTTGAAGAAGTATTGGGAGGAGGTGTCGATGTCGTTGTTGGTCTGTTTTGTTGTTGAACCCCTTTCAGGGCCAATACAGGACTTGCAGTCTTGGCGTCTACCACACCGTCATTTGTAACATGTTTATTCTTGACCCAATATTTGTTTTTGTCAGCGGGTGGGTTGGTGTTTGTGTTTTTGGAACCATATCTCAGTTCTCCCTTTGCAATAAGGGCTTTCTCAATTTGGACTCCCTTTTCCACTAATTCTGTGAAATTTGTGCAACAATGTATTTGTAATGCGAATTTTAGGGGTCCTATAAGTGTTTGGACGAACATGTCAACTTTTTCCCTTTCAGGAATGTCAATGTGACATCGACTAGTGAGGCTTCTCCATTTTTGAAAGAATGGAATAAATGTCTCACCCGAGTCTTCTTGCGTGAGATTACACAAGCTAGTAATAGAGGTGTCCATGTCAATGTTGTAGGCGTAATAGCGTATGAATTTTCGTTTGAGCTCATCCCATGTCTGGATATCTTTTTGAGTTGAGAACCATTCAAGGGCTTGACCCGCCAAACTTTTGGAAAAAAGTCTCATCAAGTATGTTGGTTCGTAGGCGATATCCATATAGTTGGTTGCGAATTCGTGAACATGTTCAATGGGATTTGTCTTGCCTCTATATTTTGTGAAGTTGGGTGACACGTATCCTGGTGGAAATGCAGGCATGTATAAGTTCGTGTCAAATGGGTATACATCCAGGTCATATGATATTTCTGATTTCCTGCCTGAGATGTACATGTTTTGCATAGTTTTCTCCATATCCCTCATTCTTGCTTTGAGTTCATCTATGGTAGGGTCGTTTATGTTTCCGTATGTTGGGTTGCCTGGTACACCATGTGTTCCCGTCTGGTGTGCGTGAGTGTTGGTGTATTGTGGTGGTACGGATTGTTGTGGTACATATGACGTGTGTTTTTGGTATTGGAAGTTATGATTTGGTGCATGTTGATGAGTATGAATGTTGGATGAGTATGTTGGGATGTGTCCCCCAGCCATGTGTGTCGTTATTTGGGGGATGTTGTGACCATGACTATTATGGTGTGTCAATGATGTCATGGGTTGTGTTATTTGGCCACCTTGTGTAAATTGTTGGTTTTGTACAAGGGGGACATTTATGTTTGTACCTTGGGAGGTAATGACATTTGACTGTGTTGTCGTGTTAACGTTTTGTTGTTGTCCTTTAATAAAGATACGTCCTGTGGCTCCTCCCAAAGGATTTTGTGAAGTACTACTAAACGGATTTGTCAAAGTTGTGTTCATGGTAGTAGATGTAGTTGTCAAAGGGGGATTGTGGTGACTTGATGATGCCCCCTTGGTATTTACCGTCGCGGTAAAAAGAGGATTGGAATAATTTTCCCACGTTGTTGAGGAGCCAAGAGTGGTTCCATCCGATTGGGGTAGTGTTGTGGATGTTGTAGATGATTGTGATCCCCCAATAGATGTAGCATTTACTGTGTTGGAGGTGTTTGGGATGTTGGGAGTGGTATTTATTGTCGTTGTGGTCTCAAAGGAAGTATTGCTCGTAGTATTCGAAAGTTGACCACTATGTGACATGTTATGTGCTTTATTGGCATTAGGGTCATGAAGTGTCAAATTTAGCGTGTTGGCATCAAATCCTGGTGGTAACTTAGCTCCCTCACTCAAGAGCATGGCTACAAATCTGTCTCTGTCCTGACGAGCTATTGCTTCAGCCATCTGATAGGCCTCTAGGTCTTGTGTCAATGCCTCTATGTGTTCTTGAAGTAGTTGACCATTTTCATCTCTTTGCAAGTAGAGGTCGAATGTACTGTTTGACGAGGCTTGCGTTGTTGTTGGAGGTTGATTGTCTAGATTGGTAAATGGGTCGTACAAGGTCCAGCTTGAGTCATATGGAGGATTGTTGACAGTAAATGGGGGGTCTTGTCTAAAGTTTTCCATTTGTCTCTTTTGTTTTTGAAGTCTGGTTTCAACCATAAATGAGATTTCCCAAATAGGAATGACAGCCTAAATGCAAGTATGACACTATGTAAAGTCTAAGGTTCAAGATGAAAACTAGAATGACTAATGTTTTTGGATTTTTTGTGAATAAGGATATGCAATTTCTATGCAATGTAAGACAAGGTTATCTAAGCACCTCTAAACTCAAACTTTGTTTTCGATTTTGACTACTAAAGGACTTCGTTGGAAATGACAAGTTGACAAGGTCCAAATGACTAGTGAGTCTCCCTAACTAGACTTTTGAGTTGGAAGAATCTCACAAAAGAGGACAATGACTAAAGGAGGTTTGATAACTTAGTCCAAGAGGGTCTAATGTCGAAAACAATGACTTTGCAAAGGTGTGCTTAAGATTTTCCTAATCCTAAGTATGCAAGATGTGAACCTAGGGATAGTCTAATGCCAAGTATAAGCAATGAAAAGGAATGAGGTATAAAACCTATGGTGACTAATGCAAGCTAATAGACAAGACTTTGAGCAATATCAAGTTTGGTTTCAGACAGAATCTTTTTGATGACAGTGTTTGACAAATGGTTGACAATTTGAAGACCTCAGGTTTCAATTTTGAAGTTTAAGATTTTGACAGGCAAATGCATCACAGTTTAGCAAATGTGTCACAGTTTGGAAAATGCGGTTCAGTTTTGCAATTGCGGCTTTCTTATTGTCAAATGCGGCTCTATTAAGCAAATGCGGCTTTTCAGTTATCAGATGCGTCGCAATGCCTACAGATGCGTTGTTCTAAGTTTCAGATGCGGTTTATCAGAGCATTTGTGTTGCAGTAAAGCAGTTGCAGTTCGACAGATGCGACTCAATTCAGTTTCAACATGATTTTTGTGTTGTTTTGATGGAAGTTTTGACTTGTTTGATGAATGTTTTGTTTGAACTGTGACAGAACCAGAATACACTTGACAAACATAGGGTTTTTAATGTAACCAAACACACATCAGATAAGCACGATCCTAAAAAGGCCAATAGGCCAAGGGTTTGTATACTTGGTATAGCCCACCTATATACCCCAGATTGGTGATAAACACCTTTCCTTCTCGAGAGCGGATAGCTTAGAAT
>VDFB02085362.1:0-26216 GCA_007258455.2 Sequoia sempervirens
TGGTGGAATGTTAGTTTTTGGAATGCCCAAATTTGTGTGACTCCCTAGATTTTGAGTATTGTATAAGGGATTGATGTATTGATTTGTAAATTTTATTTGATTTATCCCTTGAGATGTAACCATGGATTGACCTAGCACATTTGACGAGGGGTTAGGTATTTGTTCAATAACATGATGTACTAAGGGGTAATTTCCTTGTTGACAAGTTGTTGTTCCAACATTTGATGATGTTGGTTGTTTTCTAAGTTGACTTATGCCAACATTTGGGGGGAGTTTAGCACCTTGTTGTGAAAGTATCAACAATTATTGATTGGGGTTTTGACTTACCACCGCCTCTACCACTTTGATAAACTCTTGGTATTGTTGCATTTCTAAGAGTTATTCGAGAGTGAAGTCATGGTTTTTGTTATTGATATCCCCTATGAGGACCGTTTCATGTTGAGATGGTTGAGTTGACATTTTGATCTTTTCTATTGTGTAAGTTCATGTCCTTGAGAAGTTGTTTGTGTTATTCTAAAAGTTTGATCACTAACCATTGTCTTGGTAGGAGCATTGGTAGGAGCATTGGTAGTAATGGGAACATTTGAAACACTTGGATTTCTACTTGTAGTGGAAGGTATGTTAGGATGACTAGGATTTGTTTCCATGTTTCTTTTATGTTGAGACCTAGTTGTAACTGGACAAGTTGTGACCACCTTGGGAGATATTGGTGATGTTTTACTCAAAATTTTATGTTCAAACATTTCCTCAAATTTGGATAAAAGTGGCACCTTGACCAATTTTGGACTAATTGTTTGAAATGAAGTTTGGTTGGATGGAATGACATGAAACTTTCAATATAGACAATGTTTTTGAACTAGATCTAGGATTGTTTTTTATTTTATTTTGATGATAATTAATTTTCAACTTTAATTGTAGACTTGTGACTCTAAAGTATGCTAACTCACCATGATTTGATAATAATTTGACTTAATACGTGTAAAATAGATTGTTTTTCAAGCAATATGACAAAATTAAGAAGTGATATGTAAATATCTAGTTTCCTAATCAACAATGTCTAAAATCAAGTTGTTTGAATGGGTTGAGTTTGATGTTTTGCTTGTTGCTTTTGAAATGTTGATAAAAAATAAGGATTGGTGGTGTTTTGATGTTTCCAAAATGAAGTTTAGAATCCACAGTTTTGTTTTTGTTTTTAGTGCTATCAATGATCCAATATTGTATTTGCATTAATTTGAACTAGTTGAGTGTTTTCAAACCAAAAGACAATTTGTTGAAGGTTTATTTTTTGAATTTTTGGTAAAGGAATCATTTGTTTTTTATAAATGTGTTGGTATTTGCAAAGGCATTATTGTTTGACAGAAGCATTGGACTATCCAAATAGAGGTGTCACTATACAAATTTATGTTATCCTTAATAAATGCACCACAATATGCAAAGGCGTCGATGTGCAAAAAGAAGCATCATTTTGATAAAAAAAATGGAAGTGTTGGTTTGTGCAAAGGTGTCAGAATTTTAGGCAAAAGCGTCAATTTGCTCAGGGGTTCTTCAAAATGTGAGTTGACCTAATTTGTTTGATGTATGACTTTTGAAAAACATATTATACATGTAGACTGAATCAATGAGGTGATAAGGTGATTTTTGCATGTTCTTCTTCCATAAGAATGCACTAATTGGTGTCACAAGGTCTCAACATGAAAAAAACACCATGAAATACAACCTAATTAGTATTTAGATTAGGTTTATCTTCTCAACGTAGGCCTGCAAGATAAAATACCACACATAGAATGAGTGACTAGAGTATGCATGCATACATGACACACCTCTAACCTTGGAAGGAAAAGTTCCTTGCAAGGAATTCTGTCACCTCAACTATGGTTGGTACATGGCGAGTAACTTCATGGAATGATGTTATTCCATTACACCACTAAAAGAAGATGTTTGAAAGTCTTAGGCCTCTAAAACAAATAGGTTTCTAGTGGGTAGAACATTGGTGAACACTGTCAACCTCTTGGACATCTCCTCAAGAAATTGGAAAACCGTAGTCCCTAACAAAATTACAAAGCGCTATATGCAAAGATCGACCTATAGCTTTCACTCTTAGCCAATTTTTATATAGTGCACCCAAAAACATCACTTGAGGTCAAATCCTCGAGTTCTTTGTGAGGATGTATCTCAAGGCAGGCCTCCTACTCAAAAGAAAAGAGGGAAGGACTTACTATTTCTCTTCACCCAAGATTGCACTAGGTGTGAGGGGAGAGGATATGTAGAAAGTACCTTCAGGTTACAATGAACAAAGTGCAAGTTCAAGATGTTTCTCTTCACCCAAGATCGTACTAGGCACAAGGGGAGAGGATACATATCCAACTTACCAAGCATGAAAGACAATGAATACAATGTTCATTTTAGGTGCACCAACATAGATGTGTGGTTCATTTTAATTGCATATAAAAGGTGCAAGTTGTTGGCTCTTTTTAAACCCAAAATGACAAGTGTGTTCATTTTAATGCAATAACCCAAAATCCAAAAGTGAGAGTTGTGGGGTTCAATTTTACAACATCAAAGCTAAGTGTGAGTCTACTCTAAGGCATTAAAATGAAATTTCTCTAAGGTTATCGTTCACATAAGTGTTAAGAAACATTTTAGATTTTGATTCATGCTTGGTGATTTTCCTTCAACAAGTGTGAATAGACAATTTCAATCTTACTCCATGCTTATAAAGTCCTTGCAAATGTTAGCCTCATAAACAACAGAAAAACAAGCAATAAATAGTTAGGGTTAGGTGAAAATGAAAATTAAAATCATATGAAACCTTAATAATTTATGTAAATTGTTTTACCTGTAAAGATGTCACTTTGTTCCGAAAAAAGGCATCACTCTATTAGACAAAGGAATCACAATGTTGAACCTATAAAGGCATCGATTAAATGTAGAAACATTGCTATAGGTAGAAGCTTTGACCTATCAATATGCAAGTAGAAAATCAAAATATTAGGAAAATACATCACTATTTGTAAAGGCACAAGCCTTTAACATGAAAAGGAATCACCATTTTCATATGCATCAGTTTGTGATGGAAAAGGCATTGCTCCTCTTCTTGCACATTTAATGTCCAAAATACTTTAAACAAAGTTAGCTATTTAGGAATGTGGGTCCCACCGGGCATGCCAAAATGTGAACATGGAAAGTTAATCAAATCAATTAGACTAGGAATCAACTAAGAAATAAAGAAATTGATCTAACTAAGCCATATTCCAATGGAATTATTCCAGATATCTAACAAAGCTTAATGAAAACATGAAATAACAATATAATTCAAATCAAAATCCTAATTAACAAATGCAAACCTCATCCCATTTGGGGATTAGTGTTGAATTGGATACAGAGTGCTTAATTTGAAACATAATCAATAGTTGATTCTGCAAAGCTTTGACAAGGTTGATAATTGATGCAGGAGCATCCGAGTAGACTAGCAATTGGCATCACCCAAAAACATTTTTAGGTTTAATTTATAGTTTTGGTTTGTTCTAGTGTAGTGCCCCTCAATTTGTTCTCAGTTTTCTGACTATTGTTTGTATCAGATTGGGATATTATGATACTTGGCTTGATGTTGGATTCACCGCTATGATGATAGTCTAATGCTACTATTATCACTGGTGCTTTATGCTTATTCTATGTCTAGTATATGGATTTAATGAATTATGTAGATTAACCTAGTTATGTGCATCATTGAAATATTTGATGATTGTTTTTACCTTGTTGTTAGTATTTGACTATTGTGCGTTGTTGTAATTTGGTGAAAGGGAATCGTGTCACAACACTTGCTTTTGAGTGCCCTGTGACGCTGTGACTTTCCTTTCATGGTGTGATTGACTACATGATTATGTACATGTTCGACTATGTTGGTTTGCTGCAGGTTGCAAGTACCAGGCATCGACTCCACCTGAATTGTCAGGTTTGAGCATGTCTTAAGCCCAATGGAAATCGTTGATGGAGATAACATTAGGTCCCTTGTGCCATCATCCTTGACAAGGATGCGTATCCGTTGTCACCCTGATAGTGTTGTTTGTTTGTGATTTGGTTTGTCTCTGTTATAGTGGTCTTTCCTTCTGTGTCACTGTGAGGTCAGGTACCACTTGATATTGTGTCCATTCGATTAATTTGATTGATTAGTACTTTGATTGATTATTATATTAAAATAACGATTATTGGAATTAAATGGCATTGTGATAATTAAAATAAAAGCTTTCATATAATTGTGGTATTGATAAAATAAAATATTATTAAAATATTATTTGGTTTAAATAAATTAAAATTATAATTTAATAGGTAACATAAAAATAAATATATTGTTTAATGTTCAAGGTGAAAATAGAATTAAAAGTTAAAGTTAAAATTAATAAATTAAATATTTAAAAGTGACTTACTGTGTGTAACTAAATAAAGATATTTTTTTAAGAAACACGTTGAAGAGTGATAGTAAGCATTTATCAGGAGAAAAAAAAAATTAAAGATAGGAGTTGCATGCAGCAATGGTTAAGGTGAAGTGGTTAATAAATTGATTAATTTGCTAAAGAAATTTGGATTTTGCACATTCTCGAGAAAACTAATCTTGTTTGCTTTCCGTGAAAATTGATTTCTAGTTTTTGGGGAGGCCTTGGAATTGGGGAAATTCTGCAAAGATTGTTGGGGGTTTTGGAAGTGATTGGAGTTGCAACTAGGAAATTGGAGCTCGGCATCAAATCTATAGCTGTGTCATTTGATCAAAGTCAAGTTCCATTGCTTTCCTTGAATTTCATTTGTCTTTGAAAATAAATGTTAAGCCATCTGGAATAATTTTTTTTATGATTATTTAGTTTCAAATTTGAACAATTATTAGATTCCTTCTCTGAAGATTTTCAAGCTCTGTTTGTAAATCAATTTATACTTATTCTAAAATTCATGTAGTTATTGAAACCCCATTTCTTGGAGTATTTTGTTTGCTTCGTTATTTGCTCCATATTTCTCCAATTTGCCTGCAATTTCTTACTTCGATAGGTAAATTGCATGTTGTCCCTTTTGATAATGGTGTTTCTTTTATATCTACTTTTGTATATGTCTGAGAGTTATATTGGTGCTGGTTATATCAATTTATTAAGTCATTGGTTATGTGTTTATGTTTGGGGCATTCGATGCATGTATTGTAAATTATGTATTTTATAAAAAACATTTGGTGTTTCCACTATTGTTGGGTATTTGAAATGCTGCCTTGCTTGGGAATCAGCTCATAAGCCTTGTAATTGGAAGTTGATTCAGTGCAATACATTCTTCCCAGCACCTTATAATTCCTTTTTGAAGGCTTGCTATGGTAGTTTTTGGCTGCTTACTCTTCGCTATCATTGGGTGTATCTCATGGTATTAGTTTCCATGTATTTGTTGATCTCCTGCGCCATACTCCCTTCATTGGATGAATCTGTTGATCCCCTGCGCCATGCTTATCTACAAAATTCAATCCAACTATTTCTTGTGCCAGATGAGCTACCTATTGTCATTTTTTCCCTCATGCTCTATCTGATGCTATTCAATATATACACCCTAGTGTTTTATTTATCTTATGCTTATGCCTTTGTAGTATTATTAGTTCCTGCCGGTAGGTAGGTATACTATTGCATTCGCCCGGAATGCATTTAACCGGTAGCATTAACCAATCACGTTTCGCCATTTAACATATTACTTATTTTTTTGTATAGTTTGAATTTGGAGAACTATTTTATATATTGGAAAATTAGCATTTATCTATTTTTCTATTCGTCCGAGTAGCTTTATAAATCATTTTCATTTTACAAATTCGGGAAAATGCGGATGCATACATTGATTAAATAAATTTAAGCAAAGGCATAGTTTAAAAGTTTGGCTGCTAGAGGTACGTAATCCATGAATGCAGATTAAATGCATTAAAATATCAGGAAACGATGATTGCATAAATTGATTAATTAAAATTAAGCGAAGGCATAGTTTATCAAACTGGTGGGTAGACGTACGTAATGCATGAATATAAATTAAATGCATTGAATGGCATCTGGCTCGAGGTGAAGGCAGTGGAATGGCTTGGAGGCCATGCGTGGCCAGGGTACTTTGGTCATTTAATATAGAGTTAAGTTACTTGGTATGCATTTCTATTACTCTGCGTGTGTTGTTTTTGTCTTCTGTGAGCACCTGTTCTGAGGGATAGTTTTAGCGACTAAGCAGGAGATGTTATAGTTGCAGAGTCCAGACCCAGAAACGAGTTATTTGAGGTGATAATTTGGTATTTTGTAGTTGCAGAGTTGCATGCTGGACAGTGAGAGACGAATTGCTTGACGTCAGAAGAGGTAACTTTTCATTTTTTTGTCTATTAGATACAAGAAATGCAAGTAGGGTTTCATAGTGCTTTAAGGCATTCGTATACTTTGATTATAAATTCGTATTTTAAACTAGTTTTAGTATTGTTTATTCGAATTTCTTGTTGAAATGAGAAGGTTTCATCTGCGTTTGATAGGAATTATGTAGAAATGCTCTTGTGCATTTTACTCCATGCATGTGATCCCTCTTAAGTTTGTATATTTTTTATTACTACAAAGTGGTCCCATAAAGAAGGCTTTCGAACCAAAATTATGTCAACATGTGCGATAATGAGAGCTTTCGACCAATGAGTCAATAGTGTGTTTCTTTGAGCTTTTCCATTGTCATCAAAGCATAAAGGATAGAGGGGTTCTATTAAAAGTCGTGGTTGTTGTCCTTGTAGGCATAAATCCGTATATTAAACTACTTTTAGTATTATCTACTTGAATTACTTGTTGAAATGCGAAGGTTTCATCTGCGTTTGATAGGTATTATGTAGAAATCCTCTTGTTCAATTTACTTCATGCATGTGAGTCCTGTAGAGTTTGTATTTTTTTGATTGCTGTAAAGTGGTCCCATAAAGAGGGCTTTGGAACCTAAATTATGTCAATGTGTGTGATAATGAGAGCTTTTCAACAATGAGTTGACTGTGTGTTGCTTTGAGCTTTTCTGTTCTCATGAAAGCATAAAGGATGAAGGGATTCTATTAAAAGTCGTCGTTGTTGTCCTCGTAGGCATAAATGCAAACAATGGGAGCATAAAGAATGCAGTAGAAACCTTTTTCCTGTCAGCAAGCATAAAAATTCTGTCAGATGTCATCGTTACTATTTTTGTATCTTGGGGTTATAAAAAACTATGTCAAAAATGTTATAGAATCCAAATTACAATGTTTCCATAGAGCAGTTAACTAATAGTGCTTGATAGAATAGTTGTAGGCTTTATGCAAAAGAGCAATCAAATTCATTGCTAGAAGATTTGTGGTCCAAGAACCTGTAGCAATTAGTTTGTGTAGTTAATCTGATCTACATTTATACTTGTGTCTCTTGAATCTAGGAAAATGTTTGCCAGTGTTGTAATGGTTTTCGCTATTAGTATCCATCACAGTAGGAGTACTATATATTGCTATTCTTTTAGAAAAACAAACACATGGTTTTTGTTTTCTAATCAAAGATTTTTACATGGTGCAATGCTTTTGGTTGGAAGAAAAGAGGTCATGTAGCGGCCTAGCTGTGGCAAATTCTTCAAGCAAGTAGTACAAGGTGAGTTTCTAGAATGAACCTTCTCCTTTGTTTACAATTGCATATAGTAGACAGGGAAAAAGTTTAATTCAAGATTCTCACTGTATTGATTGTACTTGTAATCATATCATTGCTTTTTGTTACAAGGAAAATCTTTGCAAATGGGTATTGTGAGTGGCATATGCTATATGGTTCATAAAAATTAAGCAGTTGGGGTTCAAAAGTAGATCTTCGTTGCAGTGGCATTATCTCAGAAATGCAATAATTATCCAATCAATTTTTTTGGTGGCTGATTGCACTTTATAATTTAAACCTTCCTTTTTTAATTTTGAGAGTTTGATTTTGAATCCATATGCATACTTTGATTAAAACTATTGGCTAAAGGTGCATAATTCATTTATGCAAAAATAATGCATTTAATGGCATCTGACTAGAGGCGAGACTGTTT
The DNA here is from genome assembly GCA_007258455.2 of Sequoia sempervirens. NCBI lineage: Eukaryota > Viridiplantae > Streptophyta > Pinopsida > Cupressales > Cupressaceae > Sequoia > Sequoia sempervirens. The sequence continues at coordinate 8,044 of VDFB02085362.1, forward strand.
GGATTGCTAATTAGTCTTTGAATATATAACAATTAAAAGAGATAAATAAGTATAATTATCCTTGGCCACATTTCACATTTTTACCTTTCAATCAAAGTCAATTAACAAAGTAGCAGTTAGACCTGTAGAAGGTTCAAGGACTATGCTGGTAGAAAAACATATTTTGGATAGTGGCTAGACAATTTGTTGAAATTGCTTTACAAACTTTGAAGCAAATGCATTTTTCCTTCTGTTTGCTTTCATTGTACATCTTAAATGGAAGTTGGGTTTCGCATTGTTGCAATGCATTTGGATACTTTGATTGTAAAATCATAGTTTACATCATTTTAAGTGTTATCGATTCAAACCTTTCCTTGAAATACCAAGGATTCATCTGAATCTTGGAGGCAATGTACAACTGTCTATAATTATCCTTGGCCACATTTTACATTTGACCTTTCAATCAAAGTCAATTAACAAAGTAACAGTTAGACCTAAAGAATGTTGAAGGAGTATGCTAATAGAAAACCATATTTTGGACAATGGCTAGACAACCTATTGAAATTGCTCTACAAACTATAAAGCAAATGCATTTTCCCTTCTGTTTACTCTCATTGTACATCTTAAATGGAACTTGGGTTTTCGCATTGTTGCAATGCATTTGGATACTTTGATTGTAAAATCATAGTTTAGATCATTTTAAGTATTATTGATTCAAATCTTTCCTTGAGATACGAAGGATTCATCTGAGTCTTGTAGGCAATAAACAACTGTCCTATAAAGAGAGCTTTGGAACGAATGAGCTGTCATAAAGGATAGAGGAATATTGTCAAATATTGTGGTTATTGTCCTCATAGGCACACATGCAAAATATGGAAGCATATAGAAAGCAACTTAACTCTTTAATAATCCCATGAAACATAGTCTTTGTATGCATCCATGCATACAGGTTTGCATGTATATATGTGTGCATGTAATTATATATATATGAATGCATGTATCTATGTTACCATGTGTGTATGTGTGTATAAAACATATTACTATTGCATTTGCTTTAAATGCTTTTTTGTGGATGGTGCGAGCTAGCCATCCAGTCATATTGTCGTTGTTTTCCATATTGCTTTTAAAGATATATGAACTCAATTTCGTGAGTTATATTTCATATTGGTAAATTGGCATTTATCTGTTTTTGGAACCCATGGGAGTGGCTTTTAGAATCGTGATTTTTTAAAATGCTTGTAAAAAATGCAAATGCATAGGTTCATTGATGGCTATGTGCTTTCATGCATATATGCATATTTATAGGATTCATTGCTATCATGTAAAGGCCACATAAATATTCATTCCCCAGGCCCATGTGGTCATTTCAATATATGCATATATTAAGAGATCTATTGATACATGGATATGTGCATCCATGGATACATGAACGCATATATAGGTGTAACCATGTGATCATGTATGTATGTGTACGTGTATATATGTGTACATCCATGCATGTATCTATCCATTTGTGCATTGAGGCATGTGTGCAGCTATGTGTCTATGAATACATTTTATCCAGTAATCAATGTTAATTAATAGACTAGCACTCGTACCTAGAGAATGTTCAAGGATTGTGCTCATAGAAAACCATATGCATATCAATATGTTAGAGACCATGTATCTATGCATGGGTGTGTATAGATGCTAATTGTTCTAAATTTTGGTTGCATGTGATTGCATTAAACAATTAAGAATAAGTGCTGGATAATTAAAGTAAAATGACGCCATTCAGTTAGCAGATCAATTTTTCCCAGCCCTTTACATGTTAACTAAGAGTCTTGAAGCTTTTACTGTTCATTGGCAGTCTTTGATGCTTGAATGTGACAGTATATGTAGCATTTTACCCAATAGCTCTATCATTCATGATGATTTAGGCAAGTTCATATTTCCTCATTCATCCTTGTATTGTCTCATATCTAAATAATTAGGCAATTGCTAATTAGCCTTTAAGTACATAGCAATTCAAAGAAAGAAATAATTGCAATTAGCCTTGTGTACATTTGAACTATTAATCAAAGGCAATTAACAAACTAGCCCTAGAAAACCATGTCTGTGTTAATGTGTTGAATACCATGCATTTGTGCATGGGTGTATATGGATGCTATTAGTTGTGATTTCTACCATTATGTAGCGCTTACTATTACTTGTACAGCCAAGCGATATGCAAGCAGAATTCATAGTTCATAGCAACCAGATACATTCAAGGACAAATGCAAATCAAGGTTGTTGGCATCCTGATAAGAAAGATGATGAGATACATCCAATTAATATATGTCGCAACATCTTATTGAATAAAGATGATTTGGTTAGGCAGGTTATAGATGAGAATCCTTATTGGTGTGTGGCTAATGCTCTCTTTGATTGAAGACTTGTCAAGAAAATTACATGCCAATACTATTAGAAAATAGATAGAATTAGATTAATTGATTGACTATGATTGATTGACTATAATTTTGGTTCCAAAGCTCTCTTTATGGGACCACTTTGCAGCAATAAAAAAAAATACAAACTCTACAGGTCTTGGATGCATGGAGTAAAATGAACAAGAGGATTTCTACATAGTACCTATCAAACGCAGATGGAACCTTTGCATTTCAACAAAAAATTCAAATAGATAATGCTAAAAGTAGTTTAAAATATGAATTTATAATCAAAGTATAACAATGTCTTAAAGCACTATGAAACCCTACTTGCATTTTCTGTTTACATGTCCCTAGTTTAAACATTTAATTATTGGTTCTCGATAATGGAATGAAATGAACTTGGACAAATGGAAATAGAATGACCCCATGGAATTGAAACATCAATGTTTGCATGGATTTAACATGATAACAGATTTGTGTGCATGAGACTTATTTGAATCTCCAATGTCATAGTGTATGTGGCATATTAGCTAATTGGCTTAGCATGATAGCTTTCAAACAAGTTAATTCAGCGATCGATCAAGCTAATTGGCTGATGAATTAAATGTGTTCCATGGTTAGTCATTACTAATTATTGGTCATCTTTATCCTCCAAATCAGATAAATCAATGTTGCTTATTCACATTCACAGATACACAATCTTTCTAAACATTTTTTGTGCTTTAAATAGGAAAAGAGCTTTAGAACAGGATATGTACATTCATCTAAGCATCATAAGATGTAGATTTCTAACAGATATAATGGTTTCTAATGATGTCATGAATATGCATAGCAAATATAGAAGCACAAGCAAAAACATTTAAACTGTTTGACAGAATTCGTCGAACAAATGTTGACTCTTGGTGTGTAGTGATTGCAAATTATGCAAAGAATTATTTCTCAGAAAAGGCTTTTTGCAAACATTCAAGCAAATCAACTAAATAGCTGATCAAGTTAACTGTGAATCAAGTTACTTGACTAATCAATGAAACTAGTTCATTGATAGATCAATTTTCTTGTGTAGTTAATTATAGTTAGTTAAAAAACATGTTTGTACACCAAATCAATTAAACCAATCATGGCCATTCATATGCAAAAAAAGGAATTTCTTGAAAAGGCTTTATAGACAAGGAAGCAAATGCAATTGCTAGGTGTAAACTGAAATTGGAAAATCCTCACCAACATCTTCCTTTTTGTTTCTTATGCTACAAATATTCAACAGGCTATAGCTGTCCATATTATTTGTATCCCTTCGTCTATGTTGAAGCCATCTGTTTATTCTATTGCTTTCACTATTATTTCATGAAAGCGAAAGTGTCATAGTATATGTGGCATAGCAGCTAATAAGTCCATCTCACATTTTGCTCATGACAATTTAATTTGTCTCATCTGTCTCTGAATCATTAATCAAAGTCAATTAACAAACAAGTCAATCTTACACTTGACTCATGTAAATTAGGTCAATTCTATCTTTTACTCATTAATGAAATTAACTAATCAGCTTAACAAGATAGCTTTGAAAAAAGTTAGGTCAGTGATCAATCAAGCTATTTGACTGATAAGTCAATTGAGTTCAATAGTTAATCATAGTAATAGCAAACAAATGCTTGTTAGATGATGTCCTTGTTGAAACCCTACTTGCATTTTCTGTTTGCATGTGTGTGGTTTAAACATTTAATTATTGGTTCTTGATAATGGAATGAAATGAACTAGGACAAATGGAAATTGAATGGCCCCATGGAATTGGAACATCAATGTTTACATGGCTTTAACATGGTAACAGATTTGCGTGCATGAGACTTATTTGAAACTCAAATGTCATACTGTATGTGGCATATTAGCTAGTTGGCCTAACATGATAGCTTTCAAACAAGTTAATTCAGCGATCAATCAAGCTAATTGGCTGATGAATTAATTTTGCTCCATGGTTAGTCATAGCTAATTATTAGTCATCTTTATCCTCCAAATCAGTTAAATCAATCTTGCTTATTCACATTCACAGATACACAATCCTTCTAAACATTTTACGTGCTTTTAACAGAAAAGGAGCTTTAGAACGGCATATGTACATTCATCTAAGCATCATAAGATGTGCATTTCTGATAGATATAATGGTTTGAAATGATGTCATGAATATGCATACCAAATATGGAAGCACAAGCAAAAAAATTTAAACTGTTTGACAGAATCCCTCGAATAAATGTTCGCTCTTGGTGTGTAGTGATTGCAAATTATGCAAAGAACTATTTGTCGAAAAGGGATTTTTGCAAACATTCAAGCAAATCAACTAAATAGCTGATCAAGTTAACTGTGAATCAAGTTACTTGACTAATCAATGAAACTAGTTCATTGATAAATCAATTTTCTTGAATAGTTAATTATAGTTAATTAAAAAACATCTTTGTACACCAAATCAATTAAACCAATCATGGTCATTCATATGCAAAAAAAAGGAATCCCTTGCAAAGGCTTTATAGACAAGGAAGCAAATGCAATTGCTAGGTGTAAACCGAAATTACAAAAGCTTCGCCAACATCTTCCTTTCTGTTTCTTATGCTACAAATATTCAATAGGCTGTAGCTGTCCATATTAATTGTATCCCTTTGTCTATGTTGAAGCCATCTGTTTATTCTATTTCTTTCGTTATTATTTCATGAAAGCTCAAATGTCATAGTATATATGGCGTAGCAGCTAATAAGTCCATCTCACATTTTTCTCATGACAATTTAATTTGTCTCATCTGTCTCTAAACCATTAATCAAAGTCAATTAACAAAGAAGTCAATTTTACACTTAGCTCATGCAAATTAAGCCAATTCTATCTTTTACTCATTAATGAAATTAACTAATCAGCTTACCAAGATAGCTTTGAAACAAGTTAGGTCAGTGATCAATCAAGCTATTTGATTGATGAGTCAATTGAGCTCAATAGTTAATCATAGTAATAGCTAGCAAATCCTTGTTTGATGATCTCATTGTTGAATTTGCTTTTGTTTCCCTCTCTACACTTCTGCTGCAGCTTGGAGGAATGATGCTTCATGGTTCAAGTATAAAGTGTAATTGGAAACCTTTGTTGACTTACATTCATTGATTTAAATATGTTTGGAAACCATACTTGTAGTAGTTCTTAACACTTGATGCAAAACAACAATCTAGTTAAAATGCATAGCAAAAGCTTGTAGAGAACCATGCTTGCACTTGTGCATTTGGAATTCAAGAACCTATGATAAATAGACTACTAGGTTAATCTGTCTTGAACTGATACTTGTTTCCATTGAATCTAAAAATAAACTAGCTGGTGTATTTTGGTGTTTTGACTATTAGTATCCATTACACTATCACTATCATCCATTGCAATTATAATTTTGGGAGTTGTTTGTACAAATGTGTTTTCATGCGTTGTGAAACCCAATTTGCATTTCTGGGATAAAATGAAGCAAACTAAATAAAAGTAGCAGTTTGTTGCCTTGAGTAACTTGTCTCTTGGTATTCATTCAATGAGCAGAGGAGCTTTTGCTCTGTCACTGTAAACGTCCCCTTTCTATTGATAAAAGCTGTCAGTTTTCTAAACTGTCTTTGCTTAAATTTATTTGTATATGTCATCTTCTTCCGGAATCTCAGTAAAAAAAGAATCTCCATATTCTACCACCAAAGAAAATGCATTAACGTCAAAGGAGTTTGAAATTGAAGATAACAAACCTAATAGCACTCGCTTGGATAAACTGTTTTGTATAGTGACAATTTTATTGGCTTCTAGTGTGAAGGCAATAATACTCATGCATTCAGTTGAAATGCTTTTAACTAACAGCATTGGGCAATCACATTTTTCCATTTAACATATTACTTTTTTTTTTGTATAGTTTGAATTTGGAGAGCTATTTTATATATTGGAAAATTAGCATTTATCTATTTTCCTATTTGTCTGAGTAGCTTTATAAATCATTTTCGTTTAAAAAATTTAGGAAAATGCAAGCACATAAATTGATTAAATAAATTTAAGCAAAGGCATGGTTTAAAAGTTGGTAGCTAGAGGTACGTAATCCATGAACACAGATTAAATGCATTAAAATATCAAGAAAATGCGAGTGCATAGATTGATTTAATAAATTCAAGCAAAGACATAGTTTACAAAACTGGTGGGTAGATGTATGTAGTGCATGAATACAAATTAAATGCATTGAATGGCATCTGGCTCAAGGTGAAGGCACTAGAATGGCTTAGAGGGCACGTGTGGCCAGGGTACTTTGGTCATTTAATCTAGAGTTAAGTCACTTGCTATGCATTTCTATTACTTTGTGTGTGTTGTTTTTTGTGCTTTGTAAGCTCTAGTTCTGAGGAAGAGTTTGTAGCCACTGAGCAGGAGATGTTACTTGAGTTTGTAAATGTATTTATGCATATATGTATGTGTGTATAGATGCATCTATGTGTTTATGCATGTGCAATCATATGGATGCATATATTTTTATGTCCATACATGAATTCATCTGTCTTTACATGGATGTATTTGTACATATATATACATATGCATACATATATGTGTGTGCCGATATGTCTTTTCTAGGAAAGAGTTTACAGTGACAGGGAAAAGGTTGTCATGGTTCCAAAAAAGGTCACTTGCAGACAAGCTACTCCAGTCAATAAATAGTTTCTTTCATCAGTTTTCTTTTATTTTAACGTCCATAGGCAAATTGGGTTTCACAGTGCTTAGCCTACGCTATTCTTCAGAGACTAGTTGCTTGGACAAGCAATTGTCTTTTGTCCAAAGTACAATGTGACAGCTTAACAATAACTTAGCGCTTATGAGTCCTCTAAAGATTGCATATCTTCAATTACTACAGAACTATTCCATAGTGCAAGCTTTACAGCCACTATTCTGTTAGCATGTCCCATAATGGGGCCTTACAAACAATATGAGGACAATGTGTTCAGAGGACTTTACAAACTATTAGGCAAATGCAATTTACAGATATAAGCCTAAACTCCACAATTGCTTTCATCTCTCTCATTGTCATTGAAGCATAAACCAAAGAGGATTTTTTCGCAACTTCTAATTTTTGTACTTTTACATGATAATTCACCTTATTAATTAACGAATCAAATTATCTTAATTAATTAATTTCCTTTTTCCTTCTGTCATTTCATATCTAATTAATTAGGTAACTATTGAATAGTATTTATATACATAATAATTAAATCAAAGAAATAATTATAACTATCCTTGTGCACATTTGACCCATCAAACAAAGTCAATTAAAAAATCTGATTCCACTTGTTCATTGATAGTATTGGCATCCAATTTCCTTGAAAAGTCTTGAAAAAGAGAATTACTCACACACCAATAAGGATTCTGATTTATAACGTTCCTATCCAAATCATCTTCATTGAATAAGATGTGGCATACATTAATTGGATGTATGTCATCATCTTTCTTATCAGGATTCCAACAACCTTGGTTTGTATTTCTCCATGGGTGTATCTAAATGCAATGAGTTATGAATTGTACTTGCATGTGGCTTCATTGCACAAGTAATAGTAAGTGCTACATAATGGTACAAAATAAACTTAAGCATATGGAAATGAAATGACCCCATTTAGTTAGAAAATGAATTTTTATGTCACTTTCACTATTAAGTGATAGCTGGTTTGGCATTAAACAATAGCTAGAAATTGTTTCTACTGGCTAAAGATGCATAATTCATTTATGCAAAAACAATGCATTTAATGGCATCTGACTAGAAGCAAGGCTGTTTGGATTGCTAATTAGTCTTTGAATATATAACAATTAAAAGAGATAAATAAGTATAATTATCCTTGGTCTCATAAAGAGAGGTTTGGAACGAAAATGATGTCAACATGTATGATAATGAAAGATTTTGCCTTGAACCTTGTTATATATTCAAAAAGTAGCTAGCAATGCAAACAGCGTTCCCTCTAGTCAGATGCCATTCAATGCATTGAGTTTGTATCAATGGATTATGTACCTTCAGCCATTAGTTTGAATCAAAGTATGCATATGGATTTAGAATCAAAAGCTCTTTCCTGTGAACCCATTTTTAATTTGTGTATGCATTTGCCTGAAATGCTTTTAACCAGCAGCATTGACCAATCACATTTTTCCATTTAACATATTACTTATTTTTTTTGTATAGTTTGAATTTGGAGAGCTATTTTATATATTGGAAAATTAGCATTTATCTATTTTTCTATTCGACCGAGTAGCTTTATAAATCATTTTCGTTTGACAAATTCAGGAAAATGTGAATGCATAAATTGATTAAATAAATTTAAGCAAAGGCATAGTTTAAAAGTTGGCGGCTAGAGGTACGTAATCCATGAATGCAGATTAAATGCATTAAAATATCAGGAAAATGTGAGCGCAATACATGAATGCAAATTAAATGCATTAAATGACATCTGGCTGGAGGTGAACACGCTAGAGTGGCTTGGTGACCATGGATGGATAGGGTACTTTGGTCATTTAATATAGAGTTAAGCCACTTGCTATGCATCTTTATTACTTTCCTTGTGTTGTTTTTTGTGTTCTGTAAGCCAGTGTTCTGAAAACCTAGATTATGCAACTGCTTTGAGCTTTTTCGCTATGATGAAAGCATATAGGATAAAGGAATTTTGTGAACTATTATAGTTAATGTGCTCATATGCACATATGAAAAATATGGAAACATATACAAGGGAAGCGAATAGTTCCAAAAAAACTCCTCAAAGAAATGTGGTCCCATGGAATGCAATAAGTGTTCACAATGGACACTTTAGTTTTTGAAGACTTTAGTTTTTTGCATGTTAACTTTGTCAGATAATACAATTTGGCATGAACAAAGTTGAAGCCATAACATGAACAATAGAACTATTCAACACTGAACTCTATGCTTGTAATAATTATTGGAAAACCTCTAAATGCCATGGATGAAATAATATGAATAAAATTCTAGTTTCTAGTTTTCTTGAAATGCAATGGAAAAACTACTATAAAGGCATAAGAGAAGGTTGTGTAACATATTTCCATTCCTGTATCTAATTTCTTTGAACACAAATGCTTTACACATTTGATTGCAATAGTAACATGTCTATGAAAATGGGACAATAGAGATCATAATTCAGTAGTTTTTAGTGTGAGTTTATATGTATCCTGATACATATAAGCTTGATCTGGTATTTATGAAAACAAGTGCTATGTATAGTGGAAGAACTAATTAGTGTTACTATAAGGGATATCCATATAACATAATACATTGGTATAGGGCTAGAGTAGCGCATCCATAAATACATGGACGCATGTATACACAATTGCATACAGGGATACGTAAAAGCTTACATGAATACATGTATACATGAATATGTGCATATGTGCATATGGACATATATCTGCATCCATGCATATATATGTATAATGACTATGTTTCTATGTATTCTTCTACGTATAGATGCATCCACGCATATATCTATCTGTGTTTCCATGTGCAAATGTATACAAGAATCTATCCATATATGTGTCAATGTATCTATGAATACATCTATCCATAGATACATGTATCTATGCATCTATGGATACCATGATAGATGTCCACATCCATGTATCTATGGATACATGTATCAAGTAGCTCGGTTACAGGTCTTGACTCTGCAGCAACATCTCCTGTGACCACACAGATCTGCAGAATAACAAAAAATGAAACGCTCAGAGTAATCACAATGCATCTCTAGTCACTAAAATCTGTATTACATGGTAAACAAGCAAGAACTTTTGAGTTGATGAAGGTCATGAACATTGAACCAATAGTAGGACAGTCACCACAACATTTAAGTAAACCTATGGTGTAGACTCTCTTTTCCATTATCAATTTTATTCCCAATTTCATCCATGAAGAACTTTGTCAACCTGTAGATCCTGTTGTTAGCCATAACTTTCATCCATGATTTCCATTTCTTTTATCAATGAACTCCATATCTTTGATCCATGAAGAACTTCTTCAACCTATGCATCCATGAATCCTATATCTTTGAGCATATTCTTCATGGATGAAATTGGGAATACAATTGATAATGGAAAAGAGACTGTTGAGCATAGGTTTACTTAAATGTTGTGGTGACTATCATACTATTAGTTCAACGTTCATGACCTTTATCTACTAAAAAAGTTCTTGCTCATTCATCTGAGTCTTGTAGGCAATGTGCAGTTGTCCTATAAAGAGAGCTTTGGAACCAATGAGCTGTCATAAAGGATAGAGGAATATTGTCAAATATTGTGGTTATTGTCCTCATAGGCACACATGCAAAATATGGAAGCATGTAGAAACCAAGTTAACTCTTTAAAAATCCCATGAAACATAGTATTCGAATAAACAATACTAAAAGTAGTTTAAAATACGAATTTATAATCAAGGTATATCAATGCCTTAAAGCACTATGAAACCCTACTTGCATTTCTTGTATCAAATAGACAGAAGAAACGAAAAGTTACCTCTTCTAACCTCAAGCAATTCATCTCTCACTGTCCAGCGTGCAACTCTGCAACTACAAAATACCTTGCTCAACCACACAATAGACCACTATGAAATATAACCGAATTACACTAGTGCATGCATATGCAAAAAAAAAGTTCTATATTATAGGGTACACAAATAGCAATAAGTATTTAAAAATTATAAAATGCAATTTGCATTTTAAGAAACAAAAGTTCTTACTTGGGTTGTTTCTCGTTCAAATGAATGTACATAAGAATTCTGTTTTGTTTTTATGAAGAGCATAGTCTATGTCACTCACTATACTCATTTGTCTAAATTGTCCTTGTAACAGGGATCAATGCTCTCAACTGTATTTAAACAATCATGCACAAACTGCATGGGGGAAAATTGCTTGTGCCTATCACTATTTGTACATTTCTACAAGTATACTTGATCGTTCGATAGCAAATTGTAAGGTCATTTTTCCAAATTGTCTTTTTTCTTTTCTTGAAATGCAATTGAAATTCTTCAATATAATAACTGCATAAAGTTCTTTTCCATGTATTCATTTTGTCATCTTGTATTCCTCATTTCTTTGAACATAAATCATTTAGAAAGCTGCTTGCACATATACAAACAGGAAAACGCATTTTCCACAATTGCAATAGTAATTTGTCTTCGGTCAATAGAACAGGTTTTGCTTATGTGTTAATAAGTTATACTTCCTCTATACAATATCCATAGAATAGAATGAACTGCTACCATGCAATTTTTAAATCCTGTTTGCAGTTTTAATAGCCTATAGAGTCATAAGTCTTTGTTTTGTGTCAACTGGTTTTTACCTGTATGCATTTAAGGCAATTTTTTTCATAGGACTGCTTATATCTGTGGCAAGTTGCTGTGCAGTATGCAAGTTAACATATGTTTAATCTTCTTGTATTGCAAATAAAAGCCTATAAAGTTAATTTCAAAAGTTGACATAGCACATGAGTACAATGAATGATGTACTACGTCACTCATAGACATGATGCAATATTTTTCCATGGTCTTGCTTACATGCAAAAATGACATTATCCACAATTCTTTTTTGCTCACATTTCCAATTTCACTGTGTGCTTTAAACCTCTAGAGTAAGAGAAAACTGAGGAAAGAAACTATTTATTGTCTCAAGTAACTCGTTTTTGGTTCTGGATACTATAACTATAACAAAATCTGCTCAATTGCTAAAAAAATCTCCCAAAACAAATACTTGTAGAATAGAAAAACAATTTGTGCAAAGTAATAGTCATGCTTAACAGCTGACTTAAGTCTATAACAAATGAGCAAAGCAGCCTAGCTATACATGTCCACCAAGCCATTCCAGCAGTTTCTTATCCACCCACATGCTATTTAATGCATTTGCTTTGCATGTATGCACTGTGCACCTGCACCTCTGAGTTTCAATCTCTTCTTTTAATTATTTAATCAATCTATGCCTTCACTTTTTCTTAATGGACCTACGCCTTTCCATTTTCCTCAATTTTTTTAAACACAAATGATTTTAAAAGCTATTCGCACAAATAAGAAAAGCCATAGATCTTCTTTGATCAAACAATGCTTTTGCATTTCCCTAATTTTCTTTAAACATAAATGATTTCTGAAACTATTCTCTACATGCCACTTAATTCATGTTTATTTGAATAGCTTTTAAAATCATTTGTTCTTTGAAAAAAAATAGTCACTGAGAAGTACACAGAAACAAAGAAATCCAATTACACAAAACATTTAAATACCATAGACTGAGATTGACAATGTGAGCAAAAAAGATTCTTGTCGACCATTTGTTGCATGTAAACAAAGCTACCTAAAAATATTGTTTTGTGTTTGTGGCACTGAAAGTATACATCATGCATTGTACTCATTTATCCACTTTGTCAATGCAACAGGAATAAGTACATACAATTCTGCTGGGGGACAATGGATAACAAGGCCAAGTTGAAGAATTAATACTATTTTCCCCTTGTGCTTCTATTAAATTGTTTGCTATGTGGTATGTTACATAGGCTTCTGCTACTACTCAAGATCCATTTTCCAACATATATAGAGATTATTAACTTCCAAGATGCTCGACAACATGATTAATACTATGGAATGCTATTGAGTAAAAGCACATAGGTGATGATGTAAACAATTATAGATTTTGTAATCTAGATAATAGCGTTAGATGCTATCCATACACAACATTTGCCATTCTTAAACACATTAGGGTACACGAGACACAAAGAAGATGATAGACGTTGACACCTATGAATTAACAAAGCGCCCCCAAATATCAAACATTGACTATGTGCTTAAGGGCGAGGGACTTTGCAGATTGAGTACTTTTGCATACAATATTGGTGATTGTTTGTTTGACTCATTACAACTATTGCTTAACAATCGTTACACATCAATTCAACTATGAAATGGAGCTATAGATTACTTCTTGAATTGCCTTCAAAACAAGGACAAAGAAGTAATAAAATCATACAACTATGAACTAGACCCCGATACTCTATATACATTACACAAAGTACGTGACCCGCAAACATATTTTCATAGAATGCGATTATCTGCAAAGCCACAAGCAGATTGCACAGAAAGTGGATTGTGGGGTGACCTGTTTTGCATTCACTGGATATCCAAGTGGCTGAATATACAAATATCCCTTTGGTCAAGAACAACAAGAAGGTACTTACAGTTCAATAGTTCTGATTACAAAGAATCAGTCTCTATACTATTTCATGACATGAATTCTTTAAGTGGACACTTTGAACCATTGTTAAAAATTGAAACACAAAACGTCACTTCAAAACAGCCCAAAGGTTCACATGAAATTAAAAAACTGTGCACAAAGTATCCTCGAATGTCAAACATTGACAATGTCCTTAGAGCTGAAGGACTTTGTAGATTAAGCACATTTGCATACAATGTTGGTGATTGTTTGTTTGATTTGCTTCAAGTGCTACTTAACAACCAGTACACCTCAACTTAATTACACAATGGAGCTATAGATTATTTCCTAGCTTGCTTTCAAAAAAGGACAAAGAAGCAATTAAATCATATAATAATGAACTAAATCCTAGTACTCTATATACATTGCACAAAGTACATGATCAAGAAACATACTTCCGCAAGATGCGGTTGTCTGTAAGCCCATGCATCGCCCATAGCGAATGTGGATTGTGGGATGACTTGTTTTGCATTCACTGGATATCCAAATGGTTAAAAATACAAATAAGCCTCTGGTCATTGACAACATCAAGAAAGTACTTAGATTTCAATGATTCTGGATATACAAAATTAGTCTCTATACTGTTCCATGATACAACCCCTCTGGCTGGACATTTTGAGCTGCTTCTAAGAATCGAAGCCCAAAATCTAACTCGCCAATGCTCAACAAGCTTACTCCAACTAAAAAAGTTGATCAAAAATCGTCCACAATACAAAAATACTTACTTGACCAAGTCACATGCTTTACCTAAAAACAAGGAAAATTTGATACCATTTGTCATAGCAAACAATTTTAAACATAAATCAACAATAAGACTTAATCACCTGAAAAACTTGATTAGACAAAAAAAACAAAAGGAAAGTGTACCTAGCAGTCCAAAGAAAAAAAAACATTGACACCAATAGAAATTTATAAAATAGCAATACAAGATACACCAAAATACCCATGTGCAATTTTCCAAGTGCTCTGTTTGAACAAGGACATCAGAATATTCAAAGAGAAACAAAAACAATTATACTGTAAGCTACTACAATCAGATTCCTTACCATTCACAGATTTCATATGTCATGTATGCTACTTTGCATTGAAATAGTTCACTATTCCAAAGTATGCTACACCACAAAAAATAAGAACTAATAGACCATTGTGCTATGTGAAAAATTTAACTCATCTAGAAGAACGACTTGTCTCACTTAGAATTGCATTTGCACAAATTTGGGAACTAGGGTTCAAAAGGTCTCAAATAGGCCTAACAGGTTCTATAATAAATGTCCCTGTTGACATGAACATTGTACAAAGAGCATTGCCACAATCAATTAACAACACACAAACAATTGTTGTTTCATTGAAAAGACGCTTAAAATACAAAAATGCATTTCAAAAAGGCATGGTGTGCCCAAATGTCATCATGCAAGCTTTGACTCAATTAACAAAGGACACCATTATACAAAATGCACGAAGTCCACATAAACCAAGATTGGCAAGAAGTTCTCCAATGCACTAAAGAAAACGAAGACAATAGTCCACAAAATACAAGTGAAACAGAATCAGACAGTGAAATGGAAAATGAAAACCCATCAGAAACATTGATACATGGATTCACTGAGTCTAGAAGTATCCATAACATGGAAGACAAGATTATTGAAATTGCACCTACAGAGCACAAGTATCCAATTGGAATATTTAAGGACATCTATGCTGAAGAAATGAATTTCCCAACTTTATTCTTTGGCAAACCCGTTGATAATGAAATTGTAAAAAACTTTCATTATCAGAAATAGTATATTTAGGGCTCTACAGTCACAAAGACAATTTGCATATCATAAAAAACATTTTTTTCAAAGCTATAAAGGTGCTAATACAACAAGTACTGTCTACAATGACAATAAGAATCCGCAAGGGCCAGTTAAAAGGGTGAAAGCTATTTGCGAAAGATGTTAAACACAAACCAAACCTAGAAAAAATTCTTAAATCAGATATTGGATATGTTGATTTCAAAAGAATAAGAATCTCTCCAGACTATTCACAACAACTTAAGAAAAATGTATTTGCTAGGATTTGACAACTAGGACCACCGACATTTTTTATCACTTTCTCTAGTGCTGAGCAAAATTGGGATCCACTAATTCAAACATTACAAGAGCTGCACAATCTACACCAATCAACACAAAACTGTCAAGAATCTAATCAACCAACACACGTTGACAAATTTGAACTAATAAAAAAAGATCCTATAACTTGTGCACGTTACTATAAACATAGAATCAATGCAATAAAAAAATTGATACTTACAGATGACTCTTTCTTTGGAAATGTCATTGATTACTTCTTAGTCACTGAGTTCCAAAATCGAGGAAACGAACATGATCATTTTCTCATATGGATTAAAAATGCACCGATCTACACAGAAAATAACAACACGGACATCATAGCTTTTGTTGATAAGTATATTACTTGCGACACTGAAAATTTGGAACTTCCTTTGGCAATGCTACACAAACACAATCATACAAAGAAATGCAAGAGATCAAGAAAACAACTTTGTAGGTACAATTTTCCTTTCCCACCAATGCAAAAGTCAACTATACTTTTACCAATACTCCAAAAGATTGAAGCGATAACTGCAAATGCCACTAACATCTTTTCAAAACTCCAAAAAGCAAACTATGACAAAACATTCACTTTTCAAATGTTCTTAAAAGAATTGAATTTAACTGACAATGAATACTTTGAAGATTTGAGCTCAACATTAAACAGGCCTACGCTTTTCTTATAAAGAAAACCATCACAAATATGGAACAATAGTTTTTCAAGGAAAATTCCAGCTCTTTGGAAGGCTAATACAGATGCACAATTTGTCTTGAATGCATATGCTGCTGCTATGTACTGTAGCTCATATATTGCAAAAGTAGACAAGTCAATGACATATGCATTCAAAAGAATACGTACAGACCACAAGCAAGACAATATTGATGCAATACGAATGGTAACTAAACTTGGAAATGCCATGCTTAACTTGCAACAAATGTCATCACAACAAGTTGCACATATTGTTCTGTCATTGCCATTAAATTACAGTTCAAGAAAATGTATATTCATTGATACACGATCTGACAATGATCGCACATTTATACTCAAATCTATTAAACAATTGAGCAATGAGCCAGATGAATCAGAAAACGTCCTTGCAAAATCTATATTAGACTATTATTTAAAACGTCCTCAGACACTGGTGGACATATGTCTTGCAGAATTTGTTTCAAGATACAAAAAATATGGTGCTACAATTGAACCAAAGGCCAAACCCAATGTAATACGGTTTATCAATTTCAACAAACACTTTGATATAGAGAATCATTGTAGAGAGCAATTGGTTCTCTATGTTCCATTTACCATTAATGAGCATACACTCAAACAAAACTTTGACTCTTGGGAACATGCATACATGTACCATGGACAAACCATTCAAACAAACAGTGCAAAGTTCCTCCACAGCACAAACTCCGCATGGGGTGACATTGACAAAGCTATAAATGATCTTCAATCTCTTCAAGATGAAAAGCTCATTGACGAGCCAATGCAAGCAAGGCTTTCCCAGAAAGAACTATATGACATTCAAACAGACCTTCCAAACATAGGTTATTCTAACCCAAATACCACGTACGCCAATGGATTTGAAATTACAAAGCACCCACAAATTATAGATAACAATGAATACTACAAGTTAAGACGAATGTTAAATAAAGAACAACAACCAATTGTTAAGGATGTTCTCGTAAAAAAGATGAAAAATCCACAAAATCCATTGCACTTGTTTTTGACTGGGGGAGCTGGAATAGGAAAGACTTTTACAGCAAAAGCCATCTACCAAGCTCTCATTCGCATGTATAGCAATTCTGTTGACAATAATCCAGACAAACCCAAGGGCTTATTAACTGCATAAACAGGTAAAGCAACATATAACATTGGGGGATTCACATTACATTCAGCATTTCACATACCTTTTAATACATCAGAATTCCTGCCTCTGAACACTGAAGTGCTTGACACTATGTCAAAGCACTATGATCAATTGCGCATACTTCTTATAGACGAGATATCATTAGTTGGCTCAACATTTCTACGGTATATTGATAGAAGACTACGAGACATAATGCAAATGCCTACAACATACTTTGGAAACCTTGACACCATATTTTGTGGTGACCTTTACCAGGCACAACCTTTCCTTGACTCTGTGGTTTTCGAAAATAGGCCTACTCCAATTGAATTAATGCCTTATAGTTTCTGGAAAGACCACATAAAATGCTATTCATTGGTGACTACCATGAGACAAAAAAATGAAATATTTATTTCAATCCTTAATAGACTACGAGTAGGCATTCAGACAACTCATGACATAGACTATATCAACAAAATTTGCTTTCATCCTGTACCATTAGATCCATTGCTTCCACACCTTTTCTATAGGAGAATAGACGTTCATGCACATAACAACAAAATGCTATCAATCATTCCAACCCAAATAATTGTACTA
>VDFB02085364.1:0-24510 GCA_007258455.2 Sequoia sempervirens
TGTTATATTTTAAGATCTTAAGCAATATATGTATGAGGTTTACATTTGTAAAGGCTTAAGGTCGTAATTTTAGAGGGAATTTGAGTTTTATTTTGTAATTATAAGGTAGATCTGATAAGGTTTATAAAAGTGTGAGAAAATTCATTATTAATCTATACATCCTAATAGGGACCCAAATATAATAATGTATAATGGAAAACCCCTGTCACATCAAGGAAGTTTTAGTGCCAAAAGGTATAGGGCTATAAATTTTAGTAACATTTGTGGTTATTCAAATGTTCTACCACCTAAGATCAAAGATAGGGTACCAAAATTTAATGGTGGAAAGTTTGAATCAACAAGCAAACATCTGTAAGAGTTTGTTGATATGATGGGAGATTATGAATTGAATTTTGAAGATGTTGTCATGAAATTATTTGTTCAATCCTTAAAAGGAGATGTAAGAGACCGGTTCTCCTATTTACCAACATCTTCCATACACTCATTAGATGAGTTTAAATTAATGTTCATGGAGCAGTTTGGTGAAAGGATTGATCAAGTCCTAATTAGAAAAAGATTCATCAATATGGAGAAAGAAGAGGATGAGCTAGTTCCTTCTTTCAATCTCATATTTTCAAAGATTATAAGAGAGATCCTTGAAATCATAAGACCAAATGATGTAGTGTTTCTAGTTGTGTACTTAGGTGCATTTGATAAAAAGATGGGATATCTATTAAGAGATAAAGATATTGCAACATTACATCAAGCATATCAAATTTCTATAGATATTGAGAACAACTTGAATTATTCAATGATGAAGGGATATTCATTCACCAATGTTGGTCATCCTAGCACATTTCATGTGAATATAACTAGTGGATCAATCAGTAGAAATATATGTCAAAATGATAAGGCTTCTACTGCTCTAATTTCTCTATCACCACAATATGAGAATCATGGTAAGCCCCAAATGAAATGTTCATAGGATCAAAGCAAATTTGATCAGGTACCTTTAGTTAACATAATGTATGAAATGAAAAGGTATAAGGATGAATCACCTTATGACCTATTCACTATATTTGTGGATAATATGTTGGAAGTTCCAAAAAAATCTAGACTAGAAGATTTAATCTACATTGATCTATTTTGTGAAATGTATCAATCAGGGTTGAGTACCTTACCAAAGGAATTGAAGCCTCACAATTTAAGCCAAGTGACTGATTGGATAAAAGTTGTAGAGGGAGTTAGGTGTGATTATATATCACAATTGATGCCTTAGAATGTTAGTAGTAGCTACCTTGTAGAGGAGGATCAAGAAACAATGCAAACAAGTGGAGAGAGTGTATTAGAACATGAACATCTATCTTGTTGTGTGGGAGAATATAATGATTGAAATCAGTTTACAAATGACATCTATAGATCATTATAGTAGTGATGGAAATGAAAAAAAAAATTACAACATAAGGGATGTGTCTGACTTGCATCCTTGGGATGTCTTGGGTGGTGAAGGAATAGAAGAGGTACAAGATATTATCATGTCCCATGATTTGATAAATAGCAGTGGTGCTAATGTTGATGATGCTCTATCACTGACCAATGATCAAAGCATCAAAAGTGAAGGTTCAAACATTCAACTTGAGGAACCTGAGTGCAATCTCAATATTGGTGGGTTTTCATGTTGTGACAGCTATGATGGCATTGATTCAAATCATTCCTCTATTGAGTATGACTACCCTTATGAAATGTGGATTGAGTCCATTCCTTCAAGGAGATATGTTGATAACAATGAGAATGGTTGTTTTTTTAGGAGGAGACAATTTTTTTCATGCAAAGAGTTCCTAGAATGCGAAGCAATGTTGCCAATTAAAAATGAAGAGGCTGAGAGTGATTCTATATGCTCTCCAAACAATTACAATGATTTTGATTATGATGATGAGTTGCAAGATTTAGATAATCATGCTGAGAAGGCAGAAGTTTCAATGACATCAGTGAAGATAATGGATAATCCTTAATTTAATGAGCCCCCATCCCCACTAGTTAATGGAAGTAAGGATCCTTATGGGTGTAGAGATAATCCACTTTTTGAGAAATTTGATGGTGGTTCTAATGAATCCTTCACATTTGGTACTGATGCTGAAGGTGAGACTAAGGATCATAGGGATATTAATTTTTTTGAAAATTTCTACCAAGAAAGTAGTTTCCCTTACAATAATGATCCAGAAGTGCTACAGTCATATGAGGGATACAAGGGTGCAAACATTTGTGATATTAATTATTCACAAGTGAATGATAAAATTACACTTGATGCATACTTGGAATGTAATTCGGGTTTTTCATCAATGGAGCATGTTAATTGTATGAATGATGAAGAATTTGAAGATAAGCATATGTGTGTTCAGTATGCTGATCTTGAACACAGTGTTAGAAATGATAAAGATGTTGATAGACATGTTGATATCCTTGCTAACCATAAATGTTTGTATGAGGCAGAATTGGAAAGTTCAGTTACACAAGAGAAGGATAATGTGTGTATTGATGAAAAGAGAGGTGCAGAATTGAATAACCAAGTTATGCATCATGATACACACATGGATCATGGGTTAATTTTATTGCCCAATAACAATGAAAAACAATTTGATTCATGTGTATGACAGTCAAATGATGTAGATAACATGGGGTATGATGTTGATCAATATGAGTGTGCAGTGGAATTCTTTGTTGATGCCCCTTATCTTCTTGGCCTCATTATGGATTTCTTTTCATCCAATGAGGATAAAACTCATGTAAAGCAGAATGAAGATGTTCTCGAATATGTATCTTTTCTTTATGATACATCAAGGGACTATTGGCCTAATATGAAACAAAGTGTCTATGAAGAATTCCAGTTTGATGTGCAAACTGAATGTGGTGTCAAAATTCATGATCAAATGGAATATGAATGTTTAACTTTTCCAATTCAATTAGATAAGCCTATGGTGGAACAAGTTAGTAAGTTGGGAATTTTTACAATATGTGGGATTGATGGTGTCAACCATGATGATGTTCATTTTTTGAAAATGCTTAATACACATGTTGATCCATTAAAAGTTGCACTGGACAAAGAATTTGACAAAGGAAAGAATTAGTCCTAGGTTTTGGGGGGCCATTGGCCTCCAATTTTAGGATTGAATCCAATTGAATGAAAGGGGCTTATGAGGAAAATATATTACATTGTATAGGTTTGTAAATAATATATACAGGTTTGGTGTGTTGTTTTTTGGTTGTGTCTTCTTACCTTGTCTGGGCAAGCTCTTGGGTTTTTTGTGTTTCCTTGTTGGTCTGCTTCAACCATGAGATATGGATTCTCACCATTCTCACCAGGGGTATATGTACCCGAGCATGAGCCACTGATAGAGCTTCAAAATGTTTTGCAAAATTTCAAGCAAAATATGACTTGGATCATGATTGTGAGCCTTTGTGCAAATAGGGTGGATTAGGGGTATGATCTAGAAATCCTTACCTTACAAATTTTATCATAAACCCTCTAGAATTTTAATTTTGCATTGACCTATTTTATCCAGTCGTTGGTTACATAAGTTACAACTAAGGTGAGTGAATGTGTGTCATTACCAACCCCATTTGTTTAGGTCCGTCGGTCACCCCATGCCATTTACCTTTTAAAATTTTCCTAGGGTCAGGCATAATATTTTAGTAGAAGACTTATGTTATAAGTCATTTTCTTGAGGGTCCTAATCCTGTTGCCATATTGATGGCCCTGCTTGAAGACTAACCCTTTTGGAATGTGCAAGAATCCTGGCTGTTCGATATGAAGATTAGATCACAACCATTGATAACACACTTCGCGGGAGTTAAATGATGGTCTTCAAGAGTTATACGAGGTCCATGATTGATCAACACATGTCTTTGCCATGGTGGGACCTGGTGCATGCCCAAGCATGTGACGATTGGTAGTTGGGAGATCGATGACCATCATGTAGTGTGAGGGTTAAATCTTGGTTGTCGATCACACACCTCATGGCATTTAATTAATGCCCACTAGAAACTTGTGATGTACACAACTGAGGAACATGTGGACTCCTTGACCGCTACAAAGAGTATGGTGGAGCCCATGGATGGAGTGATGTGGCTCCTAGCTAGTAGGTTTTCATTGGCCACAAATTTGCAAGCCATGGTTTATAGAATTCAAACCTGATTGACTTAATCTGGGTTGTTCGATTCTCCATCTCATTCGGAAATCGAGAGCTAACATTCAAAACCAGAAAATATGAATGTGATAGCTATTTTGTTCTGTGAAAAGAGAGTATTCATGGCATGAACTCTACAAGAGTGATCAATTTTATACTGGTGTGTCTGAGGAATTAATTTCATGTCATCATTGAGAATGATACACAAATTTTAATGTACTTGGGTAATTAATGGTGGTGATATGGATGCTAGTGGTCGATCACCTACTCGCTCGTGTAGTTTTCACCAAGAACTGATAATTAGCAAGCCTAATTTGCTTATTAAATGAAGGTTGATGGCCTTTTTTTCATCATTGTAGTTGAGAGTTCAAATTTCTGAGTTTGTAAGAGGTGTCATCTATGTTTGTGAAGATACATTTTTAGAGAAGATGAGTAAGCTTGTTGCTTCTGTGTTACCTATGTGGAGGTCTCCACAATTCAAGGTCTGGGAATTTCACAATAATGTTCCAGGGAATGAGCAAGACATACTATAAATTATCACAACTCCAAAAGAAGAATGTAAGAAGGAGGCCCATGGTAAAGGTCTACACCAATTGCTATGAGAAGCATTAACTACAAGATAAGGAATCAAGTCGTGCCTCAAGATACAACAAAGAATAAAGGAAAAGATCCTGCAGGGTTTGTATGAGGGATAAGGAGGAAGATAAGGTATGGCTAAGCTACTTTGGATTGACATAATTCTCCAATTGACATCACTGACAACCCCTCTAACAATGAGATAGAGACAGACTCAGATTATCACCAATACCTCATGGTTTTAAATGAATTGGCAGACTCAGAGGAGGAGGTGGTAGTCATAGCCCTAATTTTAGTGAGGACGCCTAGTGGGCATACCTATTATGTTGTTGGTAAGGATGTTAAAGATGAAGAAGCGGTGGTCTCTTCCTTGACCTCTGCCAAGAAACAAAGTGGGTGTGTGTACTATGATTCTAGTTCTAGTGTTGGTTTTGGTTCTTGTTAAAAGAGATGGTGTTTGGGTCTTAAAATTTTGTGTTATGATATTAGTATTGTTGTGGTGGCATTTCTTACACTCTCTACATATGAGGGTTTTTTTCTTCTATACTAATTAAAAGTGCCTTAGGTTGGTATGATGGAAAAAATTTGGCTCAACACAGGCATAGAATGTAAAGTTTTTTTCACCATTAAAATTAATTTTTGGTGGCATTGGCTAGCTCCATTTTGGTGAAAATGTTATGAATTTTTCTTCCCCTACTCAGCAAATGATTACAAGCAACTATTCGGGGAATTTCTAAAATGAGATTGAAATGTGTGTTGAAATGTAATTGTAATGAGCCCAATGCTTGTTCCTCCTTTAGTCTATAAAAGGGATTTCAAGGCTCATTACAAGGGGTTTGATTTTGAGTCTAGTAAATGGTTTGGGTAGAAGTTAGGTATAGGAAGAAGATATTATAGGAATCTTAATGAATATAAAAATAGAATTTTCTTGGGTATAAGTCTTGTATGTAATAATATTGAATTAGTTTTATATAAGCTATAGATATAAAAACAAATCTTATTTCTAAAATGCATACTCTCCTCTTGTAAATTTTGCAAGTTATAAATGAAAATATCAAGGGTACTCTCATTTATCTTCAAATGTTCAATTGAATGTTTTTCCTTGTTTTTGCTTTGACTCAAAGAGTTTATTAAATGCTTGAAGAGGGTCATAGATTTGTAAGAATTTTCAAAGGATCTGATAAGTAGTTACTTTTTAGGCATTGTGAGTTTTTATATTACAAAGAATTATGAAATTAGTCCACCATTGTCTAAGTTAAATAGCTTGTGTATTACTAGTTATTGCATATTTGACCCTGTATGCCCAATTGATGAAGCATTGTCCTAACTATTAAGAATTCTTACAATTAAATGAATTAGAAGTATGCCTAGATGTGGATTTAAAATGAGAAAAAAACTCATTTAAAAGTCTTTCAATTATGAAATATGAATTTGAAGTATCCCCTTGTTCTTGGAAGATTGATATTTATTTACTGAAAGGTCAGCCAAATCTTTGGTGAATTTTGTTCATTTGCAAATAGTAGGAACTAATTTGTGCATAAAAGTGTTCTATGTCAAATAAATCATAATGAACACGATAAGGCACACCCTCCTAGGTCTCACGGAGCCTAAAGTGAAGGAGTAAAGACCTTAGAGTCCTTTACTCATTATGTTGGCTACTCACCTCTAGGATTCTTGACCATAGGGGTTGGCTACCCTTTAGAGAATTCCAAGTGTGTGCTGGAAAAAACAATAAAACACCAGTTCAATGATAAAGAACATCTTTAATAAGGAATAGCTTTTGGTAAATGTCTCATACATTTGGTACTGTGTTGACATCAATGAGAACCATTTGATGCAGTCCAATTTCCAACAATCTCCCCCTTTGTTATTGATGGCAACACAAGATGTGAAAAGCCAAAAGCAACATTGTTTATAATTCTCTCCTTTTGATGAGCTATAATGATTTCCATTCTTTTCACATGTTCACTCTCCCCCTTTGACATCAATGAAAAATAAGGAACCTTACTCCAAAATTTTCTACACAAAAACAACCTTAAAAAAATGATATTAAAAATGGTTCTTTACCTCAATCCTTCTTCTCCTAAAATATCTCTTTGTATTTTTATTTTAATTTTGGAAGAAATTTCTTCTAGGAATCCACTACCAATCTGATGTTTACACAAATACTGTTGTTCATCACTATTGAATCAATTGTTTCCAGAAGAGTATCTGGGATAGTGATATTTTGTTCATTTTTCTTAGCTTCCACCAGGAGACCAAAAAGTTGTTCCAATCTTAATTCAATTATCTCTTTGACTTTCCAAAATGCCTTCACAATACCATCCCTCTATACCATAATTTCTACAAGTTCAAAATTTAAGGAATTAATTCTTTTCTTCTACACTCCATCCCTGCCATTAAGGATATTATATTATTTTTCCAATAGAGTCCAGGTCAAGCTCAATAGCATCAATTTTTTCTCTGTAGTTTTCGATAGCAGTAGGCCACTGCGGACAATACCTATACACTTTGTTTACGCTTTTGATGCATGTCTTCAATTAATTTATGCTCTCAGTCAATCTCTTATGTGCATTTCCATATCTTTCTTCCATAGCTGATTGAATCTCATCATTTTCTTTTGTTTCCCTAGGTGACAATACCTTTACTCTATCTTCAATTTTCTCAATCAATAATTTTGGTGAAACATTTGTCAATTTTCTTAGATAAATATCATTATGAATTATATAAATAGTTAAGGCTTCAATGACCTCATCATGTTCATATGTTGATCAAGACAACTAAAAATCTCCAATATTATTCACTCCATCAGATCGCACAAGAATATTCAACACCTTTTCTTTAGTAATATCTTCTTCATAATCATCTGTTGATACCAAATCAAATTTCTATAATCTTTACCTCCCTTCCTTCTTTGTTCTCCTCTATATTTAGCTTCTTTATTTCCAAAGAGGAACTTGAAATGACTCTTCTTGCTTTCCTCTTCCTAGAGTAAGATGTTCCCTCAAACGTCCTAGTTGGATTGGAAACCATACTAGAGCTCCATGCATTTATTTTATTTGCAAAGTATTCTTTACAAATATTTTCCTTCTTTACTAGACATTCTAGGTACTAGTAGACTTTCTTCCCAATTGGTACAACTGACTTCCACACTATTGGAACTTCAAAATTTTCCCTGTGTGTTCCTTTTATGCCCTGCTTGGTGTCAACTGGTCTTCCTTGGTGTTTGGAAGATCCTAGGGTTGGGGTTTTAACTTTCTTTTCATATAAAACCCTATTGTTTGTTTTTCGCCCTGTTTGAGGTTCTATTTGGATGTTACCTTTTTGAAAGGTCTTAAAACAACTTGTGCCCCATTGTTTTGTCTAAGACTTTGGCCCCTTTGATTTTAATTTTTGCTTCCCCCTCGGGTTTTATTTTCCTAAGTCTAGGCCAACCCTGTGCTTCATTGTTTAAAAAAAACTTGTCATTGTTGTCCCATCGGCCTAGTAATGCCCCCTTGTCCTATTAATAAAGGTTATATTTTGCAGAAGTATGGTGTTCGCACTACCAGCGGTCATTTTCCTTTGGATATCAACGGTTTCCTGCCATCCTGTGATCGGGAATTGAAGGTTCGTGGTATCATGGGTGGACGCCACATGTCCCCTCTAGGGGATGAGGTTTGTGTGACCATTGATCAACTTCCCTTTGATCAAAAATCTTGCCCGCTATTTCGCAATCGAAAGGTGCTCACCTTTTATCTATCGTGAAGCAGTGACATTTTTCCATGTGTACAAGGTGGGGCCCAAGGAAAGTTTGAGCAATGTATTTTAAATGTTTCATTGCTTTAGGAAAAACATTTAAAATAAAATATTTGATATGGCCGTGGGAATTCCTTAAATGAGCAAATGTTAGATGGAGAAATTAGGGCAACTAGTCAAGTCAAAGAAGATCTACGGTGGAGATCAAGAGTTGAATCCGACCACATCCTAGCCATTCCCCGCTATATCATGATCCAAAACTGCAAGATGGCGATATCGCAGGTGACTTCCACGTGTCCCATCCGATGGAGCCGAAGGAGTAAAAGGGCAGGTTACTAAAGCATTTGCAGGATGCACATGCTGCAAATCGACGGAGATGTTTTAATCTTGATGGAAAAGCTGCTTGAGGGTTAACGATAAGGTTGCCGACTATGTTAAAGGGATGAGATCACGGATGTTCAAGATCGGTGGTTGCCTGCCATCGCGCGATCATAAATTGAAGGATTGTGATATCGCGGGAAACCACCACATGGATTTCCTTCACGGTGTAGGGTGTGATGGGCCCTTTTCTACCATGCTGGTGATTGTGTCAGCTAGTTTTTGAAGGCAGTCGTTTGATGGTTTGATTCAACCGAAGGATTGACAGCTGGATTTTAAAGTCAGGGTCAAAGTATGGTTGGAGCCATTTGTGCAGGCGAGTGGGTGAGTATTAATGGCAGGAAGGACGCTTACTGGCACAATTTAATTAATAGGTCTAATGTTGTGGTTGCAGAGGTTTCTAGTTCTGCTTTAATGGCAATCTTGGTGTAGGTTTTTGGTGATCTTTATTGCTGCATCAACTCTTTTCCAGGTGTGCCAATTGGCTGATGACATGTGTACTCTCTAACCCGATGCTTTTCTTCTCCTTCATTCTCTATAAGAAGGATTTCAGGGCTAGAGGTGCGAGGGAGCAAGTTCAAAAGTTTTTGTCGAGTCTAGGTGAAGTTGCAGAGCAATTTGTAAAGTCTGACAATTTTTAGGAAGAAGTGAAACTTAGGTTTTGAGTTAGTCTATAACAGGTCTTGAGTTCATGGAGGTTTAATGTTGTATAACATTACTAGCATTTAATTTAAAATGAAGAATTCAAGCTCATGTCTCTCCATTGTACTTGCATATCTGAACCTTGAATAGAATAACCAAGGTTTGTTTGATCCATCTCACTGTTGTGGTGTGTATGATGCTTGTTTTGGCTTTCATTCAAAGAATTAATTAAAATGATTGAAAGGGATTATAGGTAGATATGTACTGTATGAGGATTTGGTAAGTAGTATTGAGCTAGAATACATATTGATGAGATTACGTCAAAGATCTCATGTGTTATATGTTAAATCTATTATATGCCGTTAGATGCTTATAAATTTGACTCTTGCCCAATAGATATATGGAACTAGTCTAAGTTATAGTCACCCATATGATTCAGTGTTTGCTTGTCTTTTCCTAGAGCTTGCTACAAATTGTAAATCAATGACCATCTTATACTACCTTGTGTTGTAGTTATCTCATGCTCTAAATAGTTTATTTTACTGGTAAACAACCAATTTATTTTAGTATTATCCTATTTTGTTGAGCTATTAAGTGAGATCATCTGCTCTTGCTAATGTTGTTTATAATAAAGGTGCAAAGGTTGTAAACACATTAAGGGATCACCCTCCTGGGTTTTACAGAGCCCAAAGTGTAGGAGGTTTCTTAAAGTCCTCATCAGTTGGTCTAGGTCCTTCGAGTTGCCCTTGATTGGGATTGGTAGTCCCATAGGTAGATTAGGAGACAAACCTAGTTACAGTGTAAAAGGAAACCAACATACACAACATTCCCTTTCAATGGTAACAACTTCATAAAATACATCATTAGACATATAACCAAAGATCCAAAATGAAAAGGGTAATTGTCATTTTTTGTCATAGTAATGTTCTATATTAATTGATTCCTCAATAACCCACATAAGTTGAAATCCTCATTCTTTTCAACCATTTGGTGTGCAATGTAAACAACAATCACTAAAGTAGAGCCTTCTTTCTGAAATAAATATTATATGAAATTCCATATGCCACATACCTTATCATATGTTCAACTATAGTATGAATTTGAAGTGCCCTTTGGTATCCTGTTACTCTAGTTGACCTATTTTTTCTTCATTGACTTCTTTACTAAAATGAGTCCATCATTACATAACTGTGTAATTGCTTCAATTGCTTCATTTGTAATCCTATAGGGTTTGTCAAAGATCATCTATTCAAACACCTTAAATTGTTCTTAGGACAAACCAAACAGTGTCTACATCCAAAAAGTATGGAAATTCACTCCAAATTTCTAAACCCTTGTGCCCTAGACTCTTGACCTTTTGTATTTTCTCCACTAAAAGTGAACCTTCAAAGTCTCAAATCTTTTCATGGTTAAACTCATTGATTTTAGCAACTTTGGCGGTTTCTTGCGGTTTGTCCGGCAGGATCCGTGCTGCGAACGACGACCGTTGAACGTGATGCTCGCGCTGCCATCAATGTTCTCGGCAATTGCTCATGGCTGTTCAGTGCCGTGATGGCTGTCGCCTCCGTCCGCCAAAATCAAACGTCATCATCAATGCTCGCTCCGGTCAAATGCGGTCAATCTTCGCCAGTGCTAATTGTCGCCAGTCATTGGTGCTATCAATGCCAAATTCAGAATAAAGAACCGTTTATGCCGCCATCCGTGGCAATGCCATCATTATGGTTTGATCAATCCGGTCATCCTCAATTACTGTCCATCTCTCTTCCTTCGTTATTCCAGGCGTGTTTTTGTTTTTGGTTGGTTTTGGCTGCGGCTTTTCCTGAAATTTTTTGGGGTAATGGACGGTGGCAACATGTCGCCCGGTCAGGCAAGAATTTTGGCCGGTCGCTACACGCGGATTAGACTTGTGTCCAAAGATATTGCATGTGTAATAGTAACATTGAAAATACTACTAGTATTAAACCTATTCATCATCATTTGGATTCTACATTTGGTAGCTCTATGTCCAAACTTGTTGTGAACATAATATTTTCCAACAAGGAATCCAACATTCTAACTCATTCTATTCTGGTTCATCCTACATTATGTTGCTCTATGTCCAAATTTACTACATGACAAACAAAAGCCATTAAAAGATCGATACCTTTGAACATTAGGTTTTTGGATGAGAATCCTTCTATTATTGTTCCTTGAGTTCTTGCCTTGAAATTTCATTTGATTGTCCACTTTTTTGAAAACTAGTTTAGTCTTTGAGCTTTGTGCTTCTTCAAGTCCTAGAAAACCTTTATCCTTTGTAGGTTTTTGAGATGAAATTAACTCATCAAGCACTGTAGAACTTGTCTTGAACCTTTCTTCATGAGCTTTCACTTTTTCCAGATAATCTCTTAGGACTACTACTTCTTGTTCAAGCTTATCACATTTTTTTTTATCTTCTGATTGATAATCTCTCTCAAGCATCCTTCCTCTATCTTGCTTTGTTCAATTGTTGATTTTAGATTCTCTTCCACCCTTTTGTTTTCTTCAAATTTCATTCTTAGATTCTCAACAATCTCTCTTTGCTTCCTTTAGTTCCTGGTTAACTTTATGTTTCAAATTGAACTTCTAGATCTGATTTCTTAGTTTCTAAATGCATTCATCTGCTTGCTTGACATTTTCTTTCAAATCTTCACTTTCAGAATCTGTAGCCTTTGTTCTTAATTCTTTATCTAAGTTAGATCCCTTCACCATTTTGTTCAACCTACCAAGATCTCCTTTGAGTTGTTAAACTCATTTCAAAGGACCAGGCTCTAATACCAATTTTTGAACTAGAAAACTGTGAGGGGGGGTGAATCGGTTGTCCCCAAATTAAACTCTTAAATCATTTACCTGAAAAAAACCTTAACACTTATTAAATGATTAAGTGCAAGTGCAGAAGCTGAAAACCATTATATAAACACAATAATACATGATTTACATGGAAAACCCAATGAGGGAAAAACCACAGTGAGGATTAACTCACACTATAGAGAATATAAAAAAATGATTACAAAAAGGATCACTTCCTGAGGCTCACTACCAATAGAAGGACTCAATGTCCACAAGGCTACAACCTAGAGATACAAAAAATGACTTACTGGTAGAATATTAAAGTTATGGCTTATTTCCAAAAGTGTGAACTAATGGAATACACCATTCTTGTGTAGAATTTAGTTCCAAATGAAGCTCAAAATATGAAGTACTACCTCACATAATAGTCGATCAACTAGTCTGCATTGATCCACAATTGATAAAACATTTAGGCTCATATCTTCACATACCCCTTAATCCTTTTCACACTTACACTTCACACACACTAATCATTCACTTCTCATTTTATATAAATACGAGTATATCTTTTATTCATCAAATAGTTCAGCCTAATTAGATGAAAAAATAAAATCAAAACACTCATTTTCAGCACCATATATGATTAACACATTTCTTATCCATGTATTCCATTATACCAAGTCAACTAAGATCTATACAAAACATCCCCAAGGTAGATTCAATCTTCTTAATACATAACATGTGTTAGGTTGGCCAAGACTGGGTTCCAAACATAAAAGATTCAAATGGTCAAACAACTTTCAAATACGATGTAACATCAAATTCTCATCATACTACCATCAGAGTGATAACCATAAGAACCATATCATCTGAATTTTTCTCATAAGAAGGTGTGAAGTCTCCTACACAGATGTACCAAGTAGAGAAACAACTATAGTGTATAGAGTTAAACTTTATCATTGATAACTGTAGCGTATAAAAAAGTATTTCTTGCTTGATATGGGAATAATTGATGATATTGGACTTAATGAGACCTTGATTTAGTGTTTTGAGGTGTTTTACACATCCACACCAGGTCTAGGGCCCTTGCAAACTAAATAAAATGCATTTATCAATGTCATGTAAAGCTATTGTAAAGTGTTGTAAATGACTTTTACACTTTTCTATACTTTCATTAAGCATCTAAGTCCAATGGACCTATTTTTCCCTAATTCAATAATATAAAATGTATTTAATGGCATTGTCACATTAATCTAGAATTCTTGTAAATTAAACCTGATTTTAATCTAGTGTTGGAATGCATTTTACACATTCACATTGGATGTTATGCCTTTCTAGGCTACGTGGACCTCATTTTAATGATGTAGAGTGTATTTAATCACACTTTCATATTTAAATTTGTGTCCCTAGCCCTAATTACCCTTTACATCATCATTAATAGGCACCTATGACCCCATATGGTGCATCCCAAGGCTTATTTTGATCAAAGACCTGATAAAATCAGCATAAAAACTAAAATTCTTCACTCCTTGACATCCCGACTTGAAAAAGGGCCCCTATGGGACTAAGTAGCCAAATTGGGAAAATGAGTCCCATCTAGGTGGGACTTGGCTACTTAGTCCCATTTGGGCCATTTTCGAGGTTTGAGTGAGAAAAATTGGGTTTTAAGTTTAATTTTATTCCATGTTGGCCTTGGGGATCAAATTAACAAGAATTTTAGATGGATTGCATATATAAACAAGCTTTTAAACCCTAATTCATTCACCTAATTATTCATTGATCATTCATTCTCCATCTCAATTCAAGTAAGTTAGGGTTTTAACATCTTAAGTCATCAAGATAGCTTTCTAGGGCATTCAAGGGCATATTCTTCATCTATTGTTGCATAAATTGAAGATCTATCATTATGAAAAGTTTCTAATTCCTTCATTTTATGCTCATGCTTCATCCTATTTCTTCATTTGGTTTAATTACCTAAAAGGGATTTGACCAAGGAAAACCCATATTCCCTAACAATCAACATTTCTCTCTATTACTTTGTGTGATTGCAAATTTAGGTACCTTGAAGGCTTGAAGATGATTGAAGAATATGTTGCAAACTTTTTGAAGTCATCTCCTTGTTTTCTATGTCAAAATCTACACAAAAATTCACTTACAGTGCCAAAAATTAGAGTTTCAAAACTAGACTCTTGGGGGAATAGAAAGGGAAGATTAAGAGCTTCCATTTCCACTTTCAGATTTTAGAAAAGTCAAAGTGGACTATGTCTCCATCAATGGTGACTTATTCCCACTTTACATTTTTCTAGAAATTTCTTTAGATTCAAATACCCATTTGGATGAAATGGGCTTTGGTGTAGTTTTCTAGATTTGCGACTAAGTCGTCCAACTTGGCGTATGAGTCCTAGTAGGTCAAAATTTTAGAATCAGTAGCATTTCTAGTCCTCATTCCAGTCTTCAACACATATTTAGGTGCATTCTTTCAGTTTTACAATTTTCTATTTATTTCCATGGTCATTTCTAGGTCATTTAGTATATGTTTGCATATCACATCGTGTTTTCAAACATTTTATGTTTTCCAAGTTTGCACTTGGTGGTGAACCCACATTTTTTGTTATTACTTCCCTAGAATTTTACCTTTATTAGGTTCCAATATCTTTTGCATTGAAATCTCAAGGGTTTGTCCTTGAATGAAGTGTATATCTTTGTCTCTCTCCCTTTAGATGCAAAACCCTAAAGGTGCAAGAGGTTGACAAAAATCTTCAGTTCATTTTGGTGAACCTATTTTTGAATACCTTGTTTTCTAATTTGGAGTCCATCATTATCCTAGAATTATCTTACATTAACATTGCATTGCATTTTTCATTAGTTAAATTGCATTCTAGGGTTTCAAATTTGGCATTAGTGAAAGTGTATATAGGTTGCATTTTTGCATCTTAAATCATTTAAAATTTATGAAATTCTACATTAGCATATTAGGTCTACATCATACAGCACATAAAACATAAAAATCAACCAAAAAAATATGAAAATTCTAAAAAAATCCCCAATGGGTCTCATTCGCCACCTTGGGCGACTCAGTCCCATTACACCCCTGAAACTACCTTTCACAGCACTAAAAGCCCTGTTTTTGTACTCCTGTTTGCTGCCATTAACTATCTATATCAGTTGGTTATGTTTTTGTTACATGCATTTAACTAAATCTAGCTTAATTTGACTCATTTCATGCATTTCTTAATTTCAATTTTTCATTCACAACATTTCATTTTTAGATCATTACATAACATAATTAGTGCATTACCTTGTGTGAAATCTAAAAAGTTGCATTTCATTCTAGGCCTTTACATTGCATTTTAAGTTTGCATACATTATTGTTCAAAAATGTTACTTTTGGTCTTTCTAAGTTTGCAAAGAAAAATTTAGTTAATAAGCATGTTAGTCATTCATTCAATGCCATTCCCTAGTTATGAGAGACTCTTAGTGCAAGAGAGTGAAATGGTAATACTTTCCTTAAACTTACACCCTCTCCTATCTCTCCTATTTGTGTGGATGATGTGATAGAAGATAATATAAACATAGATAACCATGATAATCATATTTGTTCTTCTCACAATACATCTTCTTTTAATGATGAAGGTATCTTGGTGAAAGAAGATACAATCATTGAGGATCATGAGGATCTTGTTTGTCCTTCTCCTCATCCCCTTTGGGAAGATATTTTAGCACAAGAGAATGAAATCATAGACACAATCCTAAACATCACCTTACCTCATTTCCATTCTCCTTTGGCTTATGAGAGTGATTTTTAGGAAGATGATATTATAAATGATGAGGGTATGTTTGTGTTATATTATCAAATCTTTAAGGTCTATAACAACCCTCTTTTGGATGACACTAGGGAACAAAGGAATGAAGTCATACATGATCGTGATAATCATACTTGTTCTTCTCCTAGTATCTCCACTAGTTGTAAGGAAGATGCTTTGATGTTCAAAAATAAAACCAATGAGAGTCATGAGAATCTTAGTTGTCCCTCTTCACCTAAGGAGACCCTTATTGAGCACGATAATTAAACCATTGATCATTCCCCTACTTGCGATGGAGTCATTTTAGAAGAACCAATCCCTGAATGTCAAGAACATTTGATTCATAGTTCTCCTAAAACCTCTCCTCCCAGGGAGAACATCATGGTGCTAGAAAATGGAAACAATAGCAATGTGTCTTCCTTAGATAATGATAAACATGTGATTCTAGATTTCCCTTTATTAGAGATACATCAAACCAATAATTCCAAAGTTGTGAATGTGCAATTGTCCATTAGATCCCCCCTAATTAATGAACTACTTGCATACCCCATAAGACATCCTAAGAATCCTCTAATTCTTTACCCACCATCACACCAACCTCAAACTCAAAACAAACAAAGATTCATCCTCTACCCACCTAAGAATAATGTGTCATAGTAGCCAATTCATAATACCATTTCCCATACATATAACACTAGAAAAAATGCAATACCATAACAACCAACCCCGACACCCTTACCTTTGCCTAATAATATCCTATCTAACCCTATCTTACCAGGTCCTCGAGGAAAGGAGTATGATCTTGTTGAGCAATTAAAAAGTACTCCTACTAAGATATTATTGTGGGAGCTTATTCAAGCATCCCCTCACTATCATAACATGATTCAAAATGCCTTGCAACAAGTTCCTATCCCTTCTAATGCACAACTGAATGACATAGTAGCTATGATCCAAGGAGTAAACACTAACAATGTTTTCCACCAAAGTGAACTCCCCCCTTTGGAAGTGCAAAATCAAAAATGATGCTTTCATGATCATAGCTCAATACAATTGGATAGGGATAAAGTGAACCCTTGTTGAAAATTTCTCCAATCTTAATGTGTGTAGCATAAACATTTTGGATAGGCTTCATCTGGATAAGTCAAAAATTCAACCCGAATCTTTATTTATCATGGGATTTGACAATGTAGGAAAACAACCGCTTGGTGTAATTACTTTGCCTATTATAGATAGAAAGGCCACATTGGAAACACTGATCCATGTTATGCCCCATGATCTTTCATATAACCTCCTTTTAGGTAGACCATGGATTCATGCAATGAATGGTGTGCCTTCTACTCTTAATCACAAAATGAAATACATCTACAATAAAAAAGCGTACACACTTGAAGCCAACCCTAACCCAAACAGTTGTTTAAAAATTGAGAAAAACAAGGAAAATCCTTTGGAAAAATTAACACCAATTACACAAGTGGAACCTATGCAACAAAAAGACAAGGAAAAAAACATTGAGGAAGTCACGAACCTATTAGACGATGATTAGTGTTCCTTAGATTTCACACCAACATTCATGGGTGAATACAAGATCATAAACAAGGATTCTGACAAGGGAAATGAAATGATAGTCATCTCAACAAAAAAATTGAAAGAACCTTCAAAATCATCCACCTCAAGCACTTTAGAACAAAAGACAACCGATTACACATCAAACTTTGAAGAAATCAACAACAAACAACCACCTGATCCAAAAGTAATGAAAAAGATTTATGGAAAAGGTTATGAGCTTATGGAACAAATTAGATATAGTGGAAAAGGATGTGGTCCTAGAGAACAAGGTATTTGTGTTCCCGTCAATCCCAAAACATAAGAAACAACTCATGGTCCTAGTTATTTCCCTTTAATAGAAATAAACAATCCTTTACTCAACATCAACACTATCACAAAAAACCCTTCTAAGATGACTTCAATAGTAGTGCATCCTAAACTGATAGGAATTAGTGGTCTTGATTGTTATCCTTTTCTAGAAATGAAACAAAAAAAGACATCTTCGCTTAATTTTAATGTCATCTCACAAAACACTAATGATTTAAGTTCAGTATATTTTACACCCTCCTATAAAGGAGAGAACAAAAACTCTACATCTAAATAATCGTGTACTAAGCAAGAGAAATATTTATTGCATAATAAAGGAACATCTACCATTGATCAAGAGGGTATCTTTTTGAGACTCCTCCAAGATCACTTGATATCCCTCCCTCTAAGAACTTGAAATAAGTTTTATTATAAAAATTCATTCTGTGCATATCATAGAGTTCATGGTCATTCTACTAATGAATGTAAGTTTTTAAGTAGTAAAATCCAACATCTTAAGGAGTTTGGTGTTCTTCCTTATGTGGGGGCACCTAATTCCTCCAATTGATACTAATTTTCACTCTACCATGCATCTTATCAATCATTTTGACTCACCCTTATCCTACACTAAGTGGGGGAAAGGGGTTAGTTAGCCATTTCCTCGTATGTCACTTGTTTTTTCCTCTTTTGGCTATATGATCACCTTTCATGAACATATAAGAGAAATCTTGGGATGTGGATGACATGCCTTAAGTTGGCTCACATGTGACATCCTACCTTTTGCATGACATAGCTTATTAAAAACATATGACTTGGCATAGTGATTTCCGAGTAAGCTCTCATGTCTTCTTCTTATACTTTAAAGAAATTTCTCACAATAATGGTGTTAGCAACCACTTTAAAGTGGGGGAATACATCGAAACTCATATTTCATTGTGCAATTTTCTTTTTCTTGCGATTTCCTCTCTTGGAAACATTAGGTTCAATGTTTCTTAGGATGAGACCTTGCACTTGTCCTCTCTTGGAAACATTAGGCACAATGTTCCCTAAGATGAGACCTTGCATGAACTAAGAAAAATCACTTTGAAAAAATAATGTCTATGAGTTTCAAGCATACAAAATTTTTCTTGCCTCATGGAGCTTGAAGATCATTTTTGTGTGGTGCCTTATTAAAGTTATTAGAAGGTATAACTTTGGTATAGTTGAGTGAGAATCCCAATCCAAGGCATGAATTTCCCCATAGCCACCTGTGTGTGTGAAAGTTCATACCATCAATGAGTGTATGTTTCTCACCTTTTTGGACTTCTCATCCAATGGAAAGCCAAGAGTTCCATCACCTCAGAGTGAGTATGCATTTTTGGAAAAACAGCTTAGATCTGATCCACAACGTCTTGGAAAAATGATCAAAGCTTGAACCACCTTTATACTTCTCTTCCTTCAAGTTATTTCCATTGCATGATCACATATCTTGTTTTGCTGCAAATCATTCACCTTGTGCATGTCCTTTCATACTTACGCTAGTTTGACTTAGGATCTTGGATCCTAGGTACTTGGCCACCTCCTTTGATCTTTGTCATCCTTTTTCATCCGCATTGGTATGATTGGACCCCTCTTGAATGTCTACTTTAGTGTGAGTTTGAAGTAGGTTCATTCTCTCACTAAAGTGGGGGCTAAATGTAGCATAGAAAAAAGTATTTCTTGCTTAATATAGGAATAATTGATGATAAATTGGACTTAATGATTCCTTTATTTAATGGTGTGAGGTGTTTTACACATCTACATCAAGTCTAGGGACCTTGCAAACTAAATAAAATGCATTTATCGATGTCTTGTAAAGGTGTTGTAAAGTGTTGTAAATGACTTTTACACTTTGCTAGACTTTTATTAATCATTTAAGTCTAATGGACCTATTTTTCCCTAATTCAATATTATAAAATGTATTTAATGGAATTCTCACATTAATCTAGAAGGCTTGCAAATCAAACCTAATTTTAATCTAGTGTTGTAATGTGTTTTACACATTCACATTGGATGTTGTGTCTTTCTAGGCTATGTGGACCTCATTTTAATGATGTAGAGTGTATTTAATCACACTTTCACATTGAACTTTGTGTCCCTATATCCCTAATTACCCTTTACATCATCATTAATAGGCCCCTATGACCCCATATTATGTATCCTAAGGCTTATTTTGATCAAAGACCTGATAAAATCAACATAAAAACTAAAATTCTTCACTCCATGACATCCCAACTATTAAAAGGGCCCCTATGGGACTAATTTTCCCATCTAGATGAATGAGTCCCATCCAGGTGGGAATAATTCACCCAACTTGGCGACTTAGTCCCATTTGGACCATTTTTCAAGGTTTGAGCAAGAAAAATTGGGTTTTAAGCTTAATTTTCTTCCATGTCAGCCTTGGGGATCAAATTAACAAGCATTTTAGATGGATTGCCTATATAAAAAATATTTTAAACCCTAATTCATTCACCTAATTATTCATTCATCATTCATTATAGGGTTTTAACATATTAAGTCATCAAGATAGCTTTCTAAGGCATTCAAGGGTAGATTCTTCATCTATTGCTACAAAAATTCAAGATCTATCATCATGGAAAGTTTATAATTCCTTCATTTCATGTTCATGCTTCATCCTATTTCTTCATTTGGTTTAATTACCTAAAAGGGGTTTGACCAAGGAAAACTTGTATTCCCTAACATTCAACATTTCTCTCTATTTCTTTGTGTGATTATAAATTTAGGTACCTTGAAGGCTTGAAGATGATTGAATAAAAGGTTGCAAACTTGTTGAAGTAATCTCCTTGTTGTCTAGGCCAAAATCTACACAAAAAGTCACAATACTAAAAATTAGAGTTTCAGAGCTGAACACTAGGAGGAATAAAAAGGGTAGACCTAGAGCTTCCGTTTCCACTTTCAGATTTTCAAAAAAGTCAAAGTGGACTAAGTCACCATCAATGGAAAATTAGTCCCACTATACATGTTTGTTATAAATTTGCCTTGTGCTGGATTCAGATACCATTTTAGTTGGCTTTGGGCTTTTTAGTCTCAGTTTTATGCTGGAATGGACTAGAGTTTGCTGGCACCTGGTATGGAATCAATGGGTCAATTTAAAATCGATGCGCTATGGGTTATTCAGCGATCTTTCAACGTTTCCGGTGCATACCGCCAGTTTACAGTTTTATCTTTAGTTCCATGGTGTTTTCATAAGGAGTCGTTTCGGCGTTATATGTTTCATATCATAAAGTGTTTTTCATATTTTTTCCAAGTTTTTGCACGCCCGAGGTAGGTGGAAAATACCCTCGATTTTACATTTGTTGTGCTTCCCAGGAGCCCTTTGTTAGTTTCAATCTCTATGCATTGAAATCTCAAGGGTTACTTATTATAAGTGTAGATCTTTACATCTCTCCTTTTAGGTGTAAAACCCTAAAGGTGTAAGAGGTTGACAAAAATATTTGGTTCAATAACTTATTTCTCCCAACAAAAAACTTCTCAAGATCCCAAATATAGCTATCTGAGTGAATCATAATGACATAGTTAAGATATTAGTATCATAGCTTGTCTTGCCATAGAATCCAGACCCAAAAACCAACACACCATTTCACTGATAAAGAACATCTTTGATAGGGAATAGCTTTTGGTAAACATCACATACATTTGGTACTGTGTTGACATCAATGACAACCATTTGATGCAATCCAATCTCCAAAAAATGGGAGAGGTATCAAGAGAAGAAAAACTATGATTTTCATGATTTCCAATTATTTCATCCTCTTGTATCAAAACATACTCACAAATGGAAGAGATGTTGGGAGATGAATGAATACTAGGAAAAGTAATATTAAGGAATGTGTTAATGATTTCATCTTCTTATACCATAATATCTTCATAAATGGTAGAAGTATTAGAAGAGGTACAAAGTAGATTCTCATGAAATTCAATGATTGGGTCTTCTAACACCAAGGTACCTTCTTCACAAGGAGGAGAGGTATTGGGAGAATAAAAAATATGATGGTCATGATTATCTATGATTGCATTCTCTTGCACTATAATATTCTCACAAATGTAAGAGATATTAGGAGGCTAACTAACATGCTTGTCAAAAGTTTTATTTTATTTCCTTGGATTATGCCCATAAGTAGGGAAATTTTACAATCATATAAGCCATGTGATAGTCTATGAAAACCATATGTTTGAAAAGGAAGCATTCCTCTATTTGTGCAAAAATGAGAACTAATCTATCCAAAATATACAATGCTTCAATAAATGTCAAAAGTTGTCCTACAAATTCGATGATTTTTAATACTGAAATGCAACAATATTTCCATGAATTTATAATAAATAAATTAAAATGACACTTTTTATTGCACATACCATAAAATAAATTTAGAATTTTTAAACAATGATTTACCAGCAATAATAAAATTCAAACTCAAAGACAACAATGTGTGAAAAATCTTGCAGAAGCACCTATAAAAGGATAGGTTTTCCCATGGGAAAATGGGTTCTTGTTCAGGGTTCTAAAAGCTTAAAAGTTGAATGTGTAAGTTGTTGGTTAAGATTACTATTGTTGTTTACAAATAGGTTAATTAGTGACTTTTTTTCAATTTTTTGGTCAATTTAAGATGATGTAATGCAAGATGCAAGTGTGGAACAAAGGTGGAAATGTTTGGAAAAGTTTTGCATGCAAATTTTAGATGTAAAATGCAATATTTGACTGATTCTAAGATGCCACAATTTGAAAATGATTTTTTTGATGTAATTTTGAAACAAAATAATGCAACTTTTTTCACTTTTTTGACTTAAATGAAAGATGCAGTCTAAATGCAAGTAACAATTTCAGATTTTTAACCACTTAATGAATGTAAATCAAATGTACGTTTGATCTAAAGATGAATGAAACAAATTATAATGCAAGCTATGATGAAGAATGAATGATTTTTTTTTGAATTTTTGGTGCTTTTAGAATACAAAAATGGAACCCTATATGAGAAATGCAAAAAAAGATTATGCAAAACCTAGATCTAGGGTTTGAAAGAATTCCAAATCAAAAAGCAATGATGTAAGAATTTCAGTTCACCAAAATGAAACATAAAAATATTGTGACTACAAGATTAGTGTCCATAACTTAGGGCCATTTACACATTGTTTATAAATTTCATTGAGATGTAGATCACAATATGAAAAGATTGACATTCATGACTAATAGTGAGCCAATCGGACTTGGATCTACATATATTGAAGATGGGAGCAGATTGGAAATATTTTGGAATGATTAAATTAATGATCTTATATGCCCTAATATTAAAAATTGATGTAGGAGCATCCAGTTGTGTAGGGAAATCTTGCATCACCCAATCTTTTTTTTCTTTATTTGCTTTAGTTGTTTTGAGTCCCATGATGGAACTTAGGGGTTATAAGACTGTCAAGCATCAAAAATAGTGAAAAGCGAACAATTACTATTTTTAGTAAGTTGGCCAAAATGGGCTCGTATGGATGTGAAAATTTACCCTAAGGAGCAGAACTGAAAAACATTTCCGGTCACAAAAGAATCACCTCAATACCCTACACAGTTTGGGAGAAATTAAAGATTTTGTCCTGGGAAATTTCTCCAATGTAGCTTCAAATTAAGATATAAAACTTTAGAGGCCCCAAAATAGCTCAAAAGGTGGCCGAACTAACCTACGGTGGGTTTGCATGTTGTAGAGATCATTGAGAGCTTTCCAAAAATATGCAATAATAGTGAATTGGATGCCTAGATCAAAAATTATGGCCCCACGAAGGTGGTCCTCTAAAAAATAAATTTCTTAAAAATTTCTTCTTGGGCCAGAAATCAAACGACGGGAATTTTGGTGCCAAAAAAAAAGGGAAATTTGTACTTTCTAGAACTTGTTCTAGGATTATTGGGAAAATAAAAGGTTAGAATAGGGGATTGTAGAAGGGTGGCCCTAATGGGTGCATATTGTAGCTTTGAATAGTAGATTTTTTCTTTACGAGTTGATTTTGTTGAAATATAGATGAAGCCCACAGGGTTACTTATGCTTATGCTAACATTTAGATACATAATTTCATTTTCACAAGCAAATAAATGAGAAATTGAATCATTTTATATCTAGCATCTTCTATGTATGGGAGTGCTCCCATTTGATTTTTTTCTATTTTTTGGGCAGTGTGGCCCTCATCAAGTGCTATCAGAGTAGGAGTTCCTGAGCCTATAACAGAGTGTCGAATGTGAGGTAGTTGTAGCAAGACCAGTGAGTGTGGGTTGAGTTCAAGATGCCTTCAAGATGTACCCAATATGGCAGAGGTATGTTAGGGTTAGAAAGGAAGATATCTAACAATTAAATGCATATTTAAGTAATAAATAGAGAAACTAAAAACACACAGAATAAATTATAACAAAGAATTTAACGTGGTTCGCCCAATCTAGGCTACATCCACCAAACCGCAACCATCTAATGATTTTATTATCCAGTGCAAAAACCTATTACAATATTGTGAATAATCACATTTTACATTCTATTGTAACACCCATC
>VDFB02085365.1:0-10013 GCA_007258455.2 Sequoia sempervirens
TGAGACCAATACTTGTGCATTCACAGCATGGGTAGTTGAGCGCTGATGTGGCATCACATGATTGGTTGCTTTTTACATCAAAGGAATACATTTTGTTTAATTATGGGTAGTCAAGTCACAACTATTGGGCATTATATAAGCAACTACTATCACAACTATTGGACATTCTATACACAACTACTATCACAACTATTGAAACATGCTCAACTATTGGGTCCTCTCCCTAATTGGTCACTTTAACCATAAAAAACAATTTAAGTAACCATGAAAAGCGAAATGATTTTTTGTTATACAATTGTATATAAATCCTATTTATGCAAGGGAATGCATTGCATATGCATAACTAAAACTACTAAATGCTATTTCTGATTTGAAACTTAATCTTTGATGTGTATGGTTTGTCAAATTTCCACCACCTTAAGGTTGATGGTACAAAATG
Source organism: Sequoia sempervirens (assembly GCA_007258455.2). NCBI lineage: Eukaryota > Viridiplantae > Streptophyta > Pinopsida > Cupressales > Cupressaceae > Sequoia > Sequoia sempervirens. The sequence continues at coordinate 440 of VDFB02085365.1, forward strand.
TAGAAGCTTTAGTTAGTGTTCATATGTTGCCCCGGAAGAGAGCTTCTACATGAAGCATATAATGTCTTTATTTATCCCTCAAATATAGATCTATCCATGCAATTAAATTAGGCCCAACTAACATTAATGGAAAAGGACAAAACATTGGCCATGGCATTGCACTTTATTATTGGAAATTACATTTCTTTATATACATAAAAATTCCCTAGACCTCAAGAACACCTGTTATTGCAGGCCAAAGCATGATTACAAATCCCCTGATTTCATTCATCTGAAAGTTCTAAGGATACTGATGCACATCTCAGAAACCTAGCCTCACTGGCCTGTAATCTTTGATATGGCATCTTGAATTATTTTTGCTAGTTCTTCCCTGAAATCATGTCAATGGTTCAAAGCCTTGGAAGAGAGTGGTCCAAAGTTTCATTAATAAATTAATTTAGTATACACTTTTCAAAGAATGTTCCGGTTGTATTACTTTTCCTATAATAAGCAAGAATGAAACAAGGGATAATCCTCACCTGTCAGGTTGGAAGAGCAAATAGCGGTATATAAACCACTGTAACAAAGAAACCATTTTATATCAACAATACCTCAAACACCACATTCACGCACTGCGTGGTCATTGTTTACGGACACTACAAAGTAAGACAAAATTACTTGTATATTTGTAATACAAAAATTACTGTTAAAAGCAAAACTCGGCAGTTTTTTAATCAAAATCTTACCCCGGAAAAAAGAATTCCAATAATTTCAAATGCCCCTGGAATAAGAGGAAGTCTATCAATTGCCTGAAACAATTACAGAAACAAGAATTTCGTTATCTTTTTGGATAAAGGTACCTGGGGTTACGTGACCCCAGACCCGAAAAACCTGAAGCTGCCCCAGCTGGAAAAGAGTAAGCTTGAGGAAAATAAATGTCATACAAGAAACATCAATAGCTTTCTGAGCACATCACACATGAAATACAAGACTTCATCCAAAAGACAAGAGAACACGAAGGCTGTGTTGAGGGATGAATCATCATAGAAATGATATTGCGAGCTTCTTACTAACTTCTGCACAGCTAAGGACGGAGAAAGAAAACATGTAGAAATATACTTAGACAAATTGTCGACATTATTCCCTTTCCATGTGATGTGAATTCCCAGTTCAGTTTGCTCTCCTGCTAATTCAAAGAAGATTTTCTAACACCATAATATATTGTGAGTTGAAAGATAATAGTTAATACACACACACACACTCCACATTCTATCTTTTGCACCAGCGATGATTCAGAATGAAAGCCTGCCAGAAGAGACGCATATCCGTGGCCGGAAAGGGGGGCAGAAATAGGCCAACACAGAGAGAGTAAAGCTTGCTTTGATTAACACATGAACTGAATAGGTGCTCATTCTTAAGTGCTATGGAATCTGATGCATCCAGAGACAGCTATGAATCATTCTCCATGATCACAGAAGCAAGAAGATGCAAAAGTGTGGCTATGCTGTGGTAGATACCTTTATGTGATTGGACAAACCTATTTAGGTCTTATCAAGGGGACTGGACAAAATTATAAGATTTATTTCCATGAAGATTCAGTTGAAAAGCTGAAAATCAGTGGTACACAGGGACGCGTCCCCACCCTTTCCCCCATACCATACCGGGACGTTTGAGGGGATAGGGATACCTTGGGGGCTGATCTTCCAAAGCGTCCCCAAAGGGACTCTTTTTGGAGCGTCCCGATCGATTGGGGATAGCCAGCCGTCCCCTTTTTTCCAGCAAGTTTTTACAAAGAAAAAATACTTTGAAATTAAAAATGCTTATTTTTTTATTGTTTCTAAGTGGACCCCACACCCTCCCAAGCCTAAAATGAAACATAAAACTTGCTTTCAAAGCCATTTGAGTTAATTTTTAAATTCCAAAAAAAAATTGCAGCTAAGAGGCAAGTGAGCAAGAGAAAAATTGGTAGTGACTCAGACTCTGAGTCTGATTTTGATGCAATGTTGGCAAATGTCAAGTAGAGGCAGCCATCATACTTTCTATTACTATGGTTTGGACATTTGTGACTTTGTCATTTTGACATTTGTAGTGCAAACTTGTAGCCTTTGGACATTTTATTTTTAAACTTTTATATCATATGCACATTGATTGTTTGACATGAATTATGGAAGCAATTAAGTAGTTGTATTAATTTGTTCGACTCTATAATGTATATGTCAATATGATTGGTGATTACATTTGCAACTTTATCAATGTTCATTGCTATGATTATCATTACTCATATGAATATCTGAAATTTCCCTATATTTTTAATATATATATATATAGCCATTATATATATAGCCATCCCCGATCCTCAAAAATCCCCAAAACACATTCAGCCATTCACGCGCCCCCGTCTTTAGGAGCTTGGTGGAACATGGCGAAAAATTGATGTCTCATTCTCACAGAACCGGGATATACTACATGTCTAAGCGAGAACAAGGACATCCAAAGATAATTTTGGGAGATTTTTCGATTTTCTTATGCTGCTTAGAACTCACACACTCTTTCCAGCATACCAAAGTGACAAAGGAGACAAAATTGCAAAAGTTAAGGACATCTCAGGTGTCTTGATAAACATTGTTGTTAAATGTTTTTGATTAGATAAGCAAAAGGTTTTGAAAGGGCCCTGAAACCTTTTACAAATCGAAAGATAGAGCGTTCAGCTCAGCAAAACAGCAAAAACCAGCAGAGAACAACAAGACAACACAAGACAGCAACCAAACTGAACCACTACAGCTCCATCAAAATGGAGCAAAGCACTACACACCTTGCTCAAGGTGGTTTAAAAAATTGTTGCAAGGATTTTTGCTGAACCGTTGTACAAGGGTTCATCTCCACAAATCTTTTCATCTTTTTATTGCAAGGAGAAGAAACAGGGCCATTCATAGGACCAACCAAACCAAGAGTATCAACAGAGGGGCTATTAGAATCATCAACTTGAGGCTTTTGAAAGAGAGTGGTGTGATCTTCCGTAACAACAGACATCTTCTCTTTTTCCTTCCAAACAAAGTGTTGTTTCTTTTTCCTTAGGCAGGTAAAGGAGGCATGACCTACTTTACCACAACAATGGCAAATAATGGGAGAATTTTCATATTCAGTCTGCTGCACCCACTTACCAAATCTTGAAGATAAGGTTATCTAAGTAGGGAGAATAAAGTTATTCTCCACTAACACACAAAACCTAGCAGACAATAATCGCTTCATCGATTTCGTGATTGTATCCGTAGAATAGAAATTCTCAAAAGAATTAGCAATACCCATAAAAATATTTTCATGCCAGAACTCCAAAGGCAGCCTTGGTAAACAAACCCAAATAGGAAACTTAAGAGTGTCCGCCATAGGGTTGAAACTAGGAGACCACCTTTGAAGGCAGAGGCCATTTTGACCAAAAAACCAAGGGCCATCAAGAAGGGCCTTAGAGCAACTTTCTTCGCAAGGAAAGGAAAAGAGGAAGAAACCATTTATCATGGCAGTTACCTTGACCTGATCGCAAAACTTCCAGATCCGACAAACCCACCTTCTAACAGCATCAATATTGGGACGAAGGCCGCAAAATCTCTCAACCAAGGAGCTCTTAAACCATTCCAAAGTCTCGGAAAAGGTAGAGTTAGGAACATCGAACTCAGCTTGTCCATCCTCCTTATCAGCAATGGCGCAACCAACAGAAACCTTGCAATGGTCAAACCCGCCACCATCCTCCAGAGCATGAAGGTCCTCTGAAGCAGCCACAGGGGAGGAAGGAAGAACAGTTTGAGTAGTATTCAAACCCTCAGCCCTACAGTCCAACCCATCAATGGGAAGCTCAACAACTATAGGGGGTAGAGGAGAAACAACATGGACTTCAACAGAGGAAGGAGCACCCTCCTTAGCAACAGCAGGGAGAAGGAATCCCTTTTTGAGACTAGAAAACAGAGCATTGCCACTAGTTTTTCTCAACAAAACTTCCAACCAAGTTCCCTTGAGTCTTCAGACAGGCCTCCAGAAGGATATCAAGAAGAAGCTCATCCTCCTCAACCAACCCCTCACAGAGCCCATCCTCAGGACAATTGGAAGTAGCAATGAAAGAACCATCAGCAGTGTCTTCAAAATCAGAGTACAAGAAATCATCCTCATCCCACTCTTGAGCCCACAAGTCACCAAGCGAAGAGTCGAGAACAATCACACTTCGAGCAGTACCAATAGTAGAGCACTCCACAGCCAGAACTAAAGCCTCAATGGAGCCAGCTAGACAAATTCCCCTTGAAGCAGCAGGAAAAGGAGCAGAAAACACAGGACCAACATTAGCAGCAGGTCTGTCGTCATCTATCCCACCTCCTTCGTCCTCACCATCTGCAAAATTGATGCTACTGTGAAGGTTTGAAGCCAACTTCTTCTGCCATTTAGTTTCCTCCACTTCCTTCCCAAAATTTCAAGTCTGAGACTCATCCTCATCCCACTGTTGTTAAATGTTAACCAGAACTAGAATCAGAATTTTGCCCCTAAAGCATGCAATTATTGCTTTTACCCAGCTTTCCCGGATCCAAATCACTTTCCATGCCTTATTTTCACTAGTGTCTCGATTGCCAATAAAAACTCTAAATATTAGAATTTGTGATAAACACGACAAATCTATCAAAGACTAATATCTGTGAGCTAATCACAAAACCAAGAAATAGAATAGACATATTGAATTCAATATAATGGAGCCCCAATACAATTAGTACAATGCAAATATATAGGCCTCTTGGATGCATGAGTGAAGGATAGCGCATGTCCAAGAGGTCATGAGTGAACTCCCAATTGGCCCTAATTAGGAGGTGAGTTAACTTTGTCAACTAAGATAGAGGTTGCTTGATTAGACAAAGGTGACACCTAACTTCCATCAAATCAAGGGTGACACATGTCATTATTAGCTATCTTGATGCGGAAAAATAAATAATCTTATCATGCCAAGTAAACTTAATAACTAAGTGCAATATTACATTTAAGATAAATTATAATCCTAGGTGAAGCATAATATTACACCAACACCACCCTTAAGTGCAACTTATGCGCAATCAGAAATGGATCTCAGCAATGAGGCAATGCTAAGTACCCATGCACAAATATAGAACTCCCCAAAAAAGGAGAGAAACCCCTAGAAGAGAGAAATTAGGTAGCTCCCTCCAAATGTATTTTCTATACCAAAGATGGATGGACGAGATTGAATGATGATGAAGATCCACTTTCATCAAAAACATTTCTCCCGTTTAGAAGAGATAGACCCATAGGTGCATGCAGAAGGTCTGCCCAATCCATGAACGAAAATGAGTGAATAAAAGACAAAATATGTCTAAAAAATTGTGCATCAGTACCCATGTCAGTGATGTGAGGTCCCAAGATCAAATCAAGTATCCTAGGCCAAATTGAAGAAGATGACTACTCAAAACCATATCGAAATTGATGTAGAATAGGAGCCAAAGATGATGGTGATGTTGTTGCTAAATCACTAGCGTGGAAGAGGAAAATCAAGTCCTCAATGGTGTCTTCTAGATCTGAAAAAATGGGACTCAACAAACAAACTTGAAAGATCTATCAATTAGTCATCCCCATAAACTATATCTAAAAAACAAGGATGATCTTGTTGAATGGAACCACTAGAAGCCTTTTAGTGAAGCAACACTCGACTTGGTAGAATCAACAGGTGGAGGTGGAATCTCATGCATGTCATGTGACCATATTGCTCATCCCACAATGTGTCCATATTAGATGCTTGAGTATGAACAATTGTTGAAGCTACTAGAGGTGGTGGAATCTTGATGCATGTCAAACTACTATGTTGCTCATCCCATAAACTACTCATGTTGATGGTGTGAGTATGAACATCTATAGAAGAGGCATTAGTAAGTTTCTTAGTATCATATATGTGAAGGTTTCTCCAAGGAAGCATCACTTTCAAATGGTGATTCAAGATCTCCATGTAGTTGTGTGACGATAGTTCAAGCAATGAAAGAACACTCTATTTGCTTGATCTAATTCCAAGAACTTGATCATTGTTGTCAAACCATTCAATCTTTGGATATATGTCACTTGGTTCAAGAATGATTCCACAAAGATAGGGTAATAGACCATGCATCGGCAATGAGTCTTGAGCCCTTCATTCTAGGGCATAGTTCTCATGATCCAAAGTGACAAATTAGTATGCACAATAATAAGAACACATGATGAAACTCCATCTAGATCAATTAGATGAGCATAAGACGTGTCACTTTATAAATAGTGCATTTTACAATAACTAATTATGTTTCCTAGGCTTTCACAACTTCCAAAAAGGACAATTGCTGGAAGTACAATTCTAGTATAGAATGAGAAGAAATAGTAGGCACCAATGTGAAGTATGGAGAAAATATACACTTCCAAAACAAACAGAACACCAAAGAGGAGTTTATATGTCCAAGATATGGCCCTTCAAAGTTCTCAAAATGAGAACTACACAACATTTTTTTGAGAAAACATAAATTCTAGAAAATCAAGGCATCCTAAACAAAAAACCAATTATGCCATTGTGAAGCTAGTGAAAAATTAGCGCATTTCAAAAAATAAATCACAGAAAAGGGGCACTAGATGACTAAGTTACAAGCCTCCAAATTTTGCTAGCAAACAAGAAAACTCCATTGGTTCAAGGTAAGGTCACCCTTAAGATAGGGGTGATGTCGTCATTGCAAACAGGATTGACGTAGTTCAAATTGGATCTGTCACGTGTCATCATGACATGGATCCAAGTCACTACTAGCAAGTGGGGTCTAGGTAGAAACCAAGTCTATAGTAAAAAAATCCAAGCTAGCATAGGACTTGACGTGTTTTGCAACATGCCACATGGCATAAATGGCAGTCCATGGTGGCACTTATTTGGCAATCCATGTATTTAGTCATGTGTCTGCAAATCAAAGATTTGCAACATTATTAATGGCAGTGTACTCACAAGCGATAGTACTAATGACAAGCAACATAAATGGTGTTGTACGTTGCTTGTAGGTAAATGGACCCATTAAGGGTATTGACCGGGGTAATCTAGACAATGGTAGGCTTAGATATATCAAATGTAATTTACAAAGATCAAGGACCAGTGGGTGGGATACCTAGCCAATGTGACACCGACAATGTATACAAGTTGTCAAGCAATGGATGAGAAGCAGTCAGTAGAGGCTTTCAAGGTGACAATGAATTTCCTCATGTCAATGTTCAACCACCATTTCCCATGTGCTAAAATGGGTATTAAAGAACCTTACCCTTGTACCTTAAACCAAGTGCCTTGACTTTCAAAAGAAACCTCTAGCAATGCTATCAACCATGCAAAAAGAACCTCAATTGTGGCAAAAAAAAATACCACAAGCATTGAAAACCTGGTACCAAATCTTGATCCACATGAAAACCTTTATATATGCAAACAATGTGGCTAATCTTGGACTAAATGCAATCGCCAATTTCTAGACAATAGCCTTGGAGGGATGAACTAAAACCCTAGCAAGTGTACAGTCAATCCCTGTAGATTGATGGCTCCCAGATGCAATGGTGAGATTCATTTCTTATCAAGACTCTTGTAACAACCTACAAAAACCAATACAAAACCATAGATAGCTAGCTTTCAATTTGTCTGATTCAAACAAAATAATGGTGGATCCTAGCTAATTTGGTTATTTTGGACACAATGGTGAACTCAAAGTAGCTCCACTATTCACTAGATATGTCAAAACTTAGATCCATGTGCACCAAAAACCTAGAAATGGACTAATCCAAAGACATGATGGCTCTAATATCATGTTAGAATTTGTGATAGACCCTACAAATCTACCTAGAACCTAATGTCTATGAGCTAATAAAAAAACTAGGAAATAGAATAAACATATTCATATTCAATTTAATGGAGCTGCAATACAATAATAAAATACAATTATATAGGCTTCTTGGATGCATTGGTCAAGGATGGCATATGTCTAAGAGGCCATGAATTAATCCCCAATCAATCCCAATCATGAGGTGAGTTAATTAAGTAAACTAAGATAAAGATGGTCCTTGATTAGACAAGGTGGCACTTGACTTCTATCAATCAAGAATTAATGAGGAAGTGGCGGCACTTGATAATCTTGAATCAAGGGTGACACATGTCATTATTAGCTACCTATATCAAGAAAAATAAATAATCCTATTATCCTAAGTAAATTTAATAATTAGGTGTAATACTACACTTAGGATGAAGTATGGTCCTAGGTGAAGCATAATATTACACCAACACTAAAAGTCCCTTTTTCTAGGAAGCAACCCATTTTAGAGGCTTTCTAAATTAAAATGTCATGGTCCTCTTTGAAACAGATACAAAAGTAGTTCAGTAATTTTTGAAGAACTTGCAATCTATCTTGAATGTTATAACTTATAATGTGTCTAATCCATTTATCCCTAACCAAGCTTATTGAGAGAGATCTGTAACACTCTACTCCATTGCAAAGTGTGCATCCATAAAATCCACAGTAAAATAATATTAAAGTGAGAAACACACACCAAAAACACAAGATTTGGTAGGTGTGATAACTACCATCTCTATCACTTATCACTTTATTCTCTATTCTCAATAGATGAGAACAATCCCTACTTAAGATAAGGTGGATGGGGTAAATTAAGGAGGATGTACTTGAAATGGTTCTATAAACATGTCATCTAAGGATGACCAAAAAAGCTTGGTGTCTCATGGAAAATAATTTGTGAGATTAAGGAGATTCTAACAAGTAGGGATGATTAATGGGTGTATTTAGCACCAACATGTCCACTTCACATTGACATAGAGGAAGTCCCATGGCTAGTCTCCATTCTTGAGAAGGCATGCCTCCCTCAAGATTGCATTAGACACAATATTTTTTGAACTGTCACTAGAATTTCTGAAATTGTTCTTGCATCCACTACATCTATCTGCAAGCCAAGAGAGTGGATTTCTTGACTCATTCCCCCTCAAGCCAATCTCATTGACTGAAGGAGTTTGAAGAAGAAATGCAAAGCATGTGTAGGCACATCAGGTACAAACTTCTGCAATATGTCAAGAAGAGGTGGATGCAGATGTAGAAGAAGAAAGCAATCTACAAAAACAAAGCCTACTAATGTAGTCACATCAGGTACAAACTTCTGCAACATGTCAAGAAGAGGTGGATGTAGATGTAGAAGAAGAAACCAATATACAAAAATAAAGCCTACTAGTGTAGTCAGCATACAAATGCCTATTATTATGTTTTGATAATATGATTATCCAACTATGTATAAATTGTTTCTCAATTTTCAAGTGGTTATAAGAGTCAATTGGTTGGCGGTTGTGTTCTTCTTGGCAACCATTGGGTTTTTTAAATAGACTTTGTATCACCAAGCAAAGAAGTTTGATCCTTTTACTCCTCTATCTGGTATGCATTGTTATTTTTTCATTAATTCAAGTATTAGTTTTATTAAATTGTAGAAGAGTAAAGAGTAAACATTTCGCATCATGTCCTTAAAAGAAATCAGGCCAGATTTAAGATATTCATGTCCTTAGACCCCACTAAAGGTGGGAAGAGAC